>RJWH01003364.1:137074-160455 GCA_004363575.1 Solenodon paradoxus | reverse complement strand
AGCTCTGGATGTGGGTCAATGGCAGCTCTGGATGTGGGAGGTAGGAGCTCTGGATGTGGGTCAATGGCAGCTCTGGATGTGGGAGATGGGAGCTCTGGAAGGCGAAGCAGCCGAGGACTGTCAGCCAATCACACTCGTCATAGCAGGGAAAGGAGCTGTGCCCTTCATGGCTACCACATCACCACACGGGTTGGGCAGCTTCCCTCTTCTCCACCACAACATCGTCTAGTGTGCAGTGAGATCACACAGTTGGAATTATCTTTGTCCAGGCATGAGGAACAATACTCTGCAGAGCTGAAGAATCAAAGAAACTAGATACCTGTTTACTGGGAAATTTTGGCAAAATGAGGTCCCTTCTCTGAGCCTCCACTTTCTCATCCCTAATATTTAATCCGTATTTGATATTTATTGTTTGCTGATTGTCTGAGAGGTGCCCCTTGAGGGTCCTGGGACTCAGTAGGGAACAGACAGACATGGTCCCTGTCATGTTGCTGATGGATGGTGAGAGTCCCTAATTCAAAGGGATGTTCTGATCTGACAAATGTCACATCTGATAACTGTGGAGATCGCTCTGAATGGGCAGGTCTTAACTGCACAATCCCTTTTGCTAAGACTGCAGAGTACACGTTCCATAATTTGGGGGCCTACAAATTCTTTTAGTCCATAGCATGCTCTGAAGAATGCATTTAGTTTCAGATTAGCTCTGGTCCTCTCAAAATCCAGAATTTAGCAAGAATCATGACATTTGGGTACCTTACAGGTGCACAAGGAAGTTTTATTTTTCTGACTTGAAGACCCAGATTTTATATTACGCTTTCCTGAAGATATCTCTTTCAAGTCTTCCATTTCCTTAATGCTCTGATTATTGAAAACCCACCTCAAGCCATTTCTTGTATAAGGTGTGGGTTCTAGACCCAGATTGTTTATTTGAACCTCAGCGCTGTCACTTATTGGCTTCAAACAAGTGACTTAATTTCCCTGTGCCTCGGTTTTATGATCTGTAAAATGGGGAAAATAAAGGTAACTACCTCATAGGATAGTTGTGTTTGCTCACTTTTAATTGACCACCTACTAGGGTCAGTGTGTTATTCTCAGTGCTGGAGTCACAGCATTAGACAGATGTTCTAATAGGAGTGCCAGGCTGTAATTAAGTAAACAGCATAGGATGACAGGAGGGCCGTCCTATGAAAAAAAAGAAACCAGATTAATGAGACGAGAGAGGGTGCATAGAGCATTAGGCCGGGTGGTCAGGGAAGGTATGTCTCAGGAGTTGACATCTGAGCAGAGAACTGGAGAGAAGGAGCCATGTGGATGTATGTGTCTGGGGGAAGAGCATCCCTGGTTGCGGGAAATGCAAGTGCAAAGGCCCGGTGGCAGCAAAGAGTTTGAGGGCCAACGAGGAGGGTAGTGCAGGTGGAACAGCATGATTGAGCAAAGGTTTACGTGAGTTAAGGAAAGTCAGTGCTGAGAAGAGTGTCTGGCACCACAGTAAATGCTTAACAAATGAAAATTGCGATCGCTGTGATCATGACTGTTACCAGTCTTCCAAATATAAAGCTCATTGGGGTCCGGGAATCCAAGACATATGTTTTCCCGATACCACAAAATAGAGTAAAAACACATTTAATTTTCTTTTATGTCACAAGGAATCTTTCTACGGTCTTTGTAGGAAATTTGGAAAATACAGATAAGGAGCCAGAAGGAAGAGGTAGGCACGGTTAATGCTTTCGTGTGTTTCTCACTGATATTTTTATATGCTTAATTTTGAATCAGTCACAATTGCAATCACTAAATCTACTTTTTTTTTACTGGCCCTGATGGCATCAACATTTCCCAGGATATAAATGTGTCACAAATGTCATCTGTCAGGGTCGAATAAGTTTCTGCCGAGTGCAGCCTGTTGATCCATCCCCCTGTTAATGGACATTTAAGTCGGGTTTCATTTTTCTCACTGTGCGTAAAGCTCCCCCTGCCCGCTTCTAGTCAGGGCCATTTCCCTGGGTGACATTCTCAAATATGAAATTACCGATTCAAAATTCAAGGGGATCGAGTTTCCACTGACAGAAATGGAAACCAGCAGCGTTTACTGGGCCTTCTCTTCCTGTGAGTGCGCGGGATCTTGGTGGTCTGCAGACTGTGCTGCATTTCATTTCGCTCCCTTTCAAAGTTGGAAAAGGGCAAGTTTGTTCACCTCTGAGAGTAATGAGATTTGCTACGTGGGGCCCCCTGACACTTTTCATTTAAATGATTAAAAAAATTCTCCATTCAGTGCCTGAGCGAGACTTGATGAGTCTTGGTAATAAGGGACCTGAGGGGACGCAGGCAGCAAAGTAGCAGAGCAGGAGACAGAACCGCTACTCAGCCCTGTGCTCTAGGAGAGTCTGCTTCTCCGTGGCTCTCTTTTCCCCGTATGCGATGCAGACTGTAAGTCTCTGTGTTCTGCGCTCTTACTGTACGCCAGGTCCAGCGCTATTTGCATTATTTGCACCCACAGACATGCCTGCTTTACACTACAAGCTCCTTGAAGTCAGATCGCCTTTGTTAAAAATCGGGGTGTAGTTGACACTGCGTGCCATGGAATGCATGAACCTTTTTAAATTTATGTTTGGTAAAATACACAAAATGTAAAAATTTACCATCTTAACATTTTCAAATGTACCCTCCAGTGGCATCGAATATGTTAACATTACTATGAACCATCACCTCTCCCCCACTCCTGAGCTTGTCACCCAAACAGCAGCTCTAACTGTTAAATAGTACCTCCCCTCCTCCTCCTCCTCCTGCCTCTGGTCACCACTCTTCTGCCCTCTGCCTTGGTGGACTTGCTATGCTGGGTCTTCAGATGAGTGGAATCCTGCAGTATTTGTCCTTTTGTGTCGGCTGATTTCGTTTAGTATAAGGTCTTCGCAGTTCATCCACAGGCTAGCAGGTGTCAGAGTCGTATCCCTTTTCACAGGCTGAATGGATATTCCACTGTGTGGATATACCTTTTGTTTGTCCATCTGTTGACGGATCTTTAGGTTGTTTTCACCTTTCGGCCTCTGTGAATCACGCTGCCAGCATTTTTCAGTTTAAACTAGACTGAAAAATCTCTACTCAGCGCTGCTGTCCAAAGAACCTGTTTGCATTCGTGTTGTCAATTCTTTTCGGTAAATACCTAGAAATCGAATGATTGGATTGCAGAGTCATTCTTTCTGATGAGCCCTGCAAGTGGAACTTTCATTTGTTTGACCTCTCACTCCCTGTCTTTGTGTCGATACCCACAGGGTCAGAGTGCGTGGGGGGCGACGAGGCTGGTGGCCTGAGAGAGAGCAAGACTTGTTCGTTCACTGAATCGTTTTTCAGCACATACACACGCACACACACACACATGCACACGTATATTGCTTGTGCTATATTTCAGGCCTAGTTTTAGGTACTGGGATATTTTGGTGAAATTAAGCAGCAAATCCCTCTGCCTCAAGGAGCTAAAGTTATATGTGTGTGTGTGTGTGTGTGTGTTTTACACACACACATATATATACACATATATGTATATATATTGTTTTTATTTTTTAAAGGAAAGGTACAGGCAGGAATGAAGGTGAGCAGTCAGTCAGGAGACAGAGGAAGAAGCGCTTTCATTTATTGTATTTAGTTGTTCATCTTAGTTTTCTCTTCTGACCCCGGGTCCTGGACGGGGACCTTGGGATGTACGTGGACTGCGTCACAGTGGACTGACCCATGAGGCCACCAGGGTGTACTCCAAATTATAATATTTATAAGTAGTCCAATGCACAAATGAATGAATAAACAATACAGAATTTTTGGAAAGAATGGACTAGAGGGGAGGGGTGGAATATGGGGTGAGGAGCATTACAATTTTAAATAGAGGATTCGAGAAAGTCAAACTGAGAAAGTGGCACTAGGGCAAAGACCTGAAAGAATGGAAGGGAGTTAGCTGTGTGCCTACAGGGAAGGGCATTGCAGGCAGAGGGAACAGCTGGAGCAGAGGCTCCGAGGAGGAGCCTTCCAGGTGCAGCGAGCACGAGGGAGATGGGGAGGCGAGATGGTGGGCAGAAAACACAGGGCCTTCTAGGCCACTGTAGGGTCATTGGCTTAAGACATCTCCGGAAAATTGTGAACCGGATCTGATCTTTTTTTCCTTTTTCTTTTTACAAAATAGGATTACATTGTGTGCTGTGCTGTGAGTACACTGTAGGACCAGGGTAAAGGCAGGGGCCAATGAACAGGCAGGTACACCCATCCAGGTGAGCGAAGATGAGGGAGTGAGGATGCCAGCTGTGGTGGTGATGAGAAGCGTTTTGATTTCAGTTTGTGCTAAGAGAATTTGCTCATGGATTGTGCAACTTGTCTGTAAAATGCACCAAAGAAAACAAATGCTATTCTACACCTGTAAGAAGCCTGCTGAATGTTTGACAGATTGGAGCAAGATCAATTTGTTGACAGACAGTGGTTGCCATTGGGCTGGTGCCCAGATGGTCAGATTCAGTGACCTTCACCTGCTGCTGCCTCCTGGTCCATCCATCAGGTTTGGAGGAAGAAGCTGCTGTTGCTGATAACAGCTTATATTGATCGAGAAGGTGCTTTATGCCGGACGCTGTTCTTAGCACTCATATGAGTATCTCACATAGTGGAGAGATATTCTTTGTAGATTATTTAAATTTCTTTTTTCTGAAATAATCACAGACTTGCAGGGAAGTTAGGCATTCAGTCCAACAATCGCCCCTGCCCGCCCCCCGCCCCCCCAACCCAACTGAATCACTTGATTACAAATGGCCACCTGCTGCTCTAACACCCAGGGATATTTTTTAGTGTTTATTTCCTACAAATAAGGATGGTCTCTAGAGCTATCAAAATCAAGACACAAACATTACATTACTGCTGCCTATCCCCCATCATGTCCAGGTCTAGCTCAGAAGCAGGCATCACGTTTACTTGTCATGTGTCCTGAATCTCCTTTGGTCTGGAATGATTTCTCAGACTCTGCTTGGCTTTTGTGACCTTGACAGTTTTGAAGGTTGCTGGGCAGTTTCCTATAGAATGTCCCTCAACTTGGGTTTGCGTGCTATTTTCTGATGATTAGATTCAAGTGATGCGTCTTTAGCAGGACTGCCTCTTTGTGTCCTGCTGGTTGTATGGGACTTTCACCTATCTCATTGCTGATGCTGTTCACTTTGATTACTTGATTAAGTAGTATCTGCCAGACCTATCCAAGTAAAGTGCCTGTTTTTCTTTCGTAATTAACATCTATTTTGTAGGAGGTAATTTAAGACTATGTAAATATTCCATTTCTTACCCACCTGTCTACCTATCTATCTACCTACCTAGCTAGCTACCTATATATCTCTGTATGGATCCACCGATGAGTGCTTTATGCAATGGGATTATAATCCACTACTATCTTATTCTCACTTTGGATTCTAGTAGGAGCTCCATCAAACTGACTCCTATATTCTTATGTTTCCATCATTCTTTGAGCATCTCTTAGCTCTTTCAAGATAGTCCAGATCTATCTTATATTTTCTTTGTCTCCACCTTGGAATTAGTTATTTCTCCAAGAAAGCTCTGGCTCTTTTTAGTGGAGACTGGTGTTTAGTAGCCAAGATTTGAGTTCTAGGTTTGATAATTGCTATTAGGGCTTTGCCGTTCCCAGGTTCTTTAAGAGATAGAGGCAGTGAATGGATTCTTAGGCTCAAATCAAATGAGTGTGTGAAGGCTTCCCCACACCTTCCCCACACCTACAAGCAATTCTTAGACACTATCGATTCAATCACTTCTGACACGATCTACCTGAAGATAGCATCATACTCACAGGTAAGGGCCTCAGTCTTACAAGACAGACCCTACACTTCAGATGTCAGTTGCAAAGCCAGGTTGTTACCTGATTTCTGACAGAGTGGCTATTAATCAGAAGTTCCCAAGATCCCCTCCTTGGGTTTGATTAATTTGCTAGAGTAGCTCACAGAGCACAGAGAAGCATTTTACTTACTGAAGTACCAATTTATTGTAAAAGGATTCAACCCAGGAATAAGTAGATAGAAGAGATGCACAGGATAAGGTATGTGGAAAGGCGGAGGACCTTCTATGCCCCCCCCCGCCAGACACGCTCTTTCCCTGATCTTCAAGGGCTCACTGACCTGGAAACACCAAGTACCCCATCCTTTGGGGTTGTATGGTGGCTTCGTAATATAAGCATTAAGTCATTGGCCATTGGGGATTGTGATTCAACCTCTAGTCCCTTTCCCCTCCTCGGAGGTCTGAAAATAAAATTTCCAACCCTTCAATTGCCTGATTGGTTCTCCTGGCAAGCAGTCCTTAGAAAGGTTCAGAAATCACCTCATTAATATACCTTGAAGACTCTCAACACACAAGCAATTCCAAGAGTTTGGGGAGCACTGAGTCAGGAACTGTGGACAAAGTTTCATAATATTGCAGCCAGAAAATATATATCTACATTTATAGTAGGTATATGTAGATACCTATATAACTCTCTCTATATGTGTGTGTATATATATGTGTATATATATGTGTATATATATATATATATATATATTCCATACACATACAAGTGTATTGAAAACCATGAGTTCATAGTGACATCTGTTATTTTAATGTGATTCCCATTTTTTAATATATTTACTTATTTGATTAATTTTCCTGTATGTAACCGATTTTCCATCTTGGCCACCACCCCCGACCCACAACAGTGGCCCCCTTAACTCGATCTGGGTCAAACCCCGCCTGTCAGCACGGCTACTTGCCTCACTCTTGCCGTATGACTAGGGAGGGAATCAAAGAGGAAAAGCTGTCAAAGCTAGTTTAATTCCTATTTGGCAGATAGAAAATCTAGCCCAGGAAAGATTAAGCAATATTCTCAGGGTTACCCAGCTAATAAACATTGGCGCATGAGTCTGAACCAAGTGATCCCATTCCAACCATGGCCTCAATCCTGAGACTTGGCTGATCTAGGTACAGGGCAAGGACTAGACTCCCAGGGGACCTGACTGCTGGCCAGTGACGTCCCAGAACAGAAACACTCTGGTGGTCTGTTAGTCTGTTTGATACTATCTTTAGGGTGGTATTCACTCATTCCTGGCTTCATGGGTTCTCAGTTTCCTCATCTGAAAAATGGGGACAGTGACAGTGCCTGCCTCAGAGGGCTCCTGCCAAGAGACAATGGGATACTGTATAGAAGCTTCATCTAGCTGTGCTCTTGGGTGCCTGAATGTCAGACTCATGCTGTGCCCACTCTCCTGGACCCAGAGTGGTGGCCGGGAGCAGGATGAGACTTTGGAGCTTCCCTTGGCCTTTTGGTGCCCTCCTTTTCTGGAGTGCAAAATGGTTGGGCCCTTTCTGCCATCTTTCCATGGTGCATGTTAATGTCCTGGCCTGAGCTCTCAAGAGCATCAACCCTGCTGAAAAGAGGCAAAGGCCAGGTTTGTATTAGGCCATGCTCCAAAGCCATCGTCATGTTTCTAAAAGTGACGATGAAGCATAGTTTCATGGTGAATTTGAAATCATTGATGATCACAGCTGGGAAAGTTGTGAATCTCACAGGCAGGCTAAGCACGCATGGAGTGGTCAGCCCCAGATTTGATGAGCTACTTAAAGACCTAGAAAAATGGCAGAGTGACCTGCTCCTGCCCCAATGGTTTGGTTTCATTGTCCTGAGACCCCCAACTGGCATCATGAACCATGAAGAGGCAAGATGAAAACACACAGGAGGGAAAATCTTGGGATTCCTTTTCTAGGGATGTAATCCATACACACAAATAAAAAGTCTCCATGGGAAAAAAAATTAAATGATTAGAAGGTCAAGTGAGACAGGCCAAATGTAAATCCTGGATCTATCAATGGTTTGATGGGTGGCCGTAGGCAAGGCAGAGCAACTTTCTAAGCCTCAGTTTCCCTATCTGAACAAGGGAATAAGCACCTGTTTTTTCCCAGAGAGTATGTGGATTCTCTGGGGCAGTGAGTGTAGACTAGATCCTAGCAAAGAGCCTGGTCCATGTGAAGTGGTTGGCAAATGTGCTTCTGGGATTCTTGTTTAGATATCAGAAGATGGAGTGTTTCGTTCAGAAGGAGGCGATAGTAATCAGAGACACATTTGGTCTATGCCTGTGGAAAGGATCTTCATAGATGTGAAGAGTTACCTTTCCATTTTATAGATTAGGTAACTGAGTCACAGGAAGAGTAAGAGGCTTTTGACAGGAAGCAGATGTTACATTCAGGGTTTTGTCCCCCGTTCAGTCTTTCCAAGATTTTATTAAAGTGATGTGCTAGCTTCTGTGAGCAATAAAGGAGGAAGCAGTTCTATTGATTAAAATGAAAACACTGTTTCCACAGTCGCTTTGAGCAAAATTCTTTTCAACTTGCCACCTCAGTACCCCCAAACCCCAACAAACAAGCCAATGATTTCTGGGTCACCTGCATCTGTACATCAAGAGATGTTTGAATACCAAATCAGGGACTGTCTTCTCCTCTACACATGGGGACAAAATTGCTCTTTTCTGATTGAGATATAATTACATCAGGATCTCAGTAGGGACGAAATGCTTTAAGTTATTCTGTACCTTTTTCAAAGATATTTATTCTGCTGTCATTCAGTGGGTTTTTATGACTTTTTTTTTGGTGGAGTTCTACCATCTCTTGGCTGCTTACTGTGTGACTCTGTATTAAGCTTTTATTTATTGTAAGGGATCACACTCCTGGCATGTATCCCACTCAGCTCATTCCAGATTAATTTCCCCTATTAAACTTCAAAGGAATGCAATATTGGACAATAAATATTAGCATGAGATCTCTTTATGCATGCACTCACCTATCCGTACATCAATCCCATGAAACAGATACTGTTAATTCCATGTTAGAGCTAAACTCAGAGAAGTTGTGATGTGTCTGAGGCCATACAGCTAATATGAAGTGCTAGATTTTGCTATAAGCAAGAGGACCAACTCATTCCTCTTCCATTGTTTATGACAGGAACCAGCAGGTATTTTCTTTTCTTTCCATCTTCTTTTTGCTACTGTGTGTTTCCTATTCCCATGAAGAAAAATGTAAGAGCCTTTTCTCACTGCCTTCCTCTAGAAAAGGAGGTCCTTGTGTATAATATTACTGAAATATGAACTAATTGTGTTGAAATTTTGACCCATTTGTCAAATTGTAAATCATAGCAAAGACTGAACTCTGCCATGATAGCATGAAAGCAGCCGAGACAATATGTAAGTAAATTGGCATGACCGTATTCCAGTAAAGCTGTTTACAAAAACAGATTGACCCATGGTCTGTAGGTTGCCAGTTCCTCCTCTATGGTCCTGAGTGTTGTCGATCATAATGACCTATTCCTGGTTACAGGGGTGAACGCATGACCGTGCTAGGCCAATCAAAGTCTCTCTAAGATTGATACACTGATGATGAAAGAGAGAAGTATGCTTTTCATTGGATTGTAAGTTAGAATAATGAGAGTATGGGGACTGGAGGTTGCCATGATGTAGAATGAAGCTGAGTAGAGACAAAGATGCCAAGTACTTTAGAAGAGGGAGAGGGAGGGAGGGCTGGTTGATTATTGGTTAAGCCTCTGGATTCAGTATACTTGAGCTGAGTTGAACATATTCTCCTAGGTTCTGCAGCAGTGTGAGTCTATAAATCCCTTTTTATTTGTTTTAATAGATTTGAATTGAGTTTTGTCACTCAAAACTAAAAGTCCAGACTAATAGACCCACAATGTGTTGGTCCCATAATCTCATATTACAGGCTTAATGGAAATATGATTTCCAGTCACTACACAATCTTATCTTTCCAACACTGTGAACCCAGATAAAGAGGTTGTCTTCCTCAGTAGTTTTAACAGACAATTCCAAGGAAGGCCTCTGACTGCTGAACTTGGGTCATATGTTTATCTATAGAAATGAATTTTCTTTCAGAAAGATGGAAGACTGTAGGTGACTGATTAGCTGGGGTGGAGATCAGAGACTCCACCATCCCCTTATGGTTGGAAGAGGGATGGGAGAGAAGTATGTGGGACATACTCTGGGAAGTCAAAATCAGCAGTTTCCAGATGGAATAATTCCTGGGATGAATCTCAGAGGATGTACATAGGGAAGTAAAGATATGCCAAGCAGTAGGAACAGCACATTAAAGTGGCTTAAATATGTAAGCACAGAGTACACAGGGGGGAATTGGGAGGAAATGAGGTTGAAGTTAAGAAAGGACACAGAGAAAGAACAGGAAGAAAGAAGGAAGTATTGTGTGTTAGAGCAAGGAGTTCAGATTCTGTCACAAAGACAGTGAAATCCTACTTGGGGGAATCTAAACTGGAGATGGCTTTCAGAATATCGTATCAGAAAGTAGCTTTTTGTTATAGGTTGAAGAATGGGTAAGACTGGATAAGGAATCCAGGAATATATAGTAAGGAATATTGTAGCTATACAAGTGGGTGGGAATGGATGTGGGAACATTTTTCCTGATGTGATAGCTGGGAAGAATCCTCCTTTGTATCGGTTGTAGAAGTCTGGAGTTAGGTAGTTGCTGCTGCTGGATTAGCCACTGCTGATTTGGGTTCGGTAAACCATCCCGTCTTCATCACAAGGAAAAGACAGAGAGGAGCTGAAATGTAAAGTAGAGGAGGGCAACTTTCAGTTTTGTCTTGACAGCAGCAAGACAAGTCGTCCATTGGTTTTTGTTGGAGATGGAATTTGCACTATGTAACTCGTTCCTTCTGCGGATCTGATTTCAGCACGACAGCGGCGGACAGCTCCGCGTAGCTGTGGACTTCACGATTCACCACCTGATGTGTATGCTTTCATGCTGCAGAGCTCTCTTCCACCGTGCAGGGGCTGCTTTGCCTGAGCACAGGCTGGAAAGAAAGGGGAGTCAACACTCCCGGGAATAAACTTCAATCACTGGGAGACAAGAGCCAATGGATAAATATCCCAGAATGTTCCTTGGAGGGATGTGTTGAGGTACATTTTACATGGTTCCTTGGATATTCCCCAGCAAAGTTGAGCCCTAATTTCACTAACACTGACACACCTTTAATGACTGTTCTTTCTTCCCCATATCACTGTCTTACTCCCTCATCCCTGTTCCTGAAATTACCTCTTAAATAAACTTATCTGCTCACAAGCCCACATCTCAAGTTCTGCTTTTGAGGGGGCTCAAAACGAAGACAATCTTCATCCTGGAATTCAGAAGAAAATACTTATCCTTGTGTGAAATAGGGATAATGGTCTTGGAAACTATCTGCTTCTCTCTGAATTCTTGACCAGTATGTGTCAAAAAGGCTGTATTTTCCCACTGACTTACAGGACTCAATACATCCAGATTTGAACAATGGCCATTCTGTTTATTAGAAGTAGACAAATCGCTCAGTCTTCCTGTGCCACGGTCTCCTCTTTTTTAAAATGGGGTTAATAAATTGTCCCTTTCTTAGAGGTGAAATGTTGTAAAGATTAACTGAGTATGTATAGGTAAAGAGTTTAAAACAGTTTCTGGCACAAGGTTAGATAATCTGTAAGTTTGGATTTTTATTATTGGTTGTTCAAATTTGAATGTTTATTAACTTTGGTTATTAGCAATCTCCAAATTTCTTTCATTTTCAGAGTTCTTGGCATATAGACATAAGCCTAATTATTCAAGGAGTTTACATTTATTTATTGGAAACCAGTCGTGAATTAATTTGAAAGAGGAAGCATTTGTCATAGAATGCAAATAATTGCCTTGAACTGTTTTATAAACTCAGATTTAAAAATCATCAGATTTCCTGAAAACTACTTTGCTATGACAAAGCTCTCCAGAGCCACATGTGGCCTTTGAAGGGGGCAGAGTAACAACCAATTCTCTGTCAGGTGAATCTGAATGACTTTAGAGTCAAAAGGATCAGATGCAACACTGACCAGCCCCCTCACTACCCACTTGGAACCAGCACTGATGTATCAGACGGCTCCAATTTCTCACATTTACCTGAGCTGGGAATCAGGTTCTGCAGATTCAGCCATGGCTGCAGTCACAATGTAGGTCACCGACGGGAAATTATCTTGCTGCTGTTTCAGGCAGAAACAGAACTTAATAGCTTATGTCTTCTTTCTTTGCTGTGTGGTGCCAGTGGCATTTTAATGGTTGAGAGGAAGTGGCGATGTGTCTGAGAGCCTTGCCTTTTAGAGTTCTGCTTCCTCTACTGGATCGGTGACCATAGTCTGAATTTCTTCCCTGGCTGGTCTTGCTTTAGCCCTTTTTGCCATCAATTGTCCCTTCCTTTGGAACCCACAGGTGCCACCCAGCTCTGACACCTACGGTTTAGTGTGGACTTCACCTGGAACCTCTCATACCTCCCTGCAGCGGTCTGTCCAGGCAGTTGAGGGTGAGATTATCTAGCTGTTCTTGCTTCCCTTCTCAGAGGTGAGACTTGGAAGAAGAGAAGGCAGGAGAGATTCTTTATTTTTCTAATGTGAAATTCTTTCCTGTCAAAACAAATGGAATGAGAAGGCATTGAGTACAGTGGTAAAAAGATACCTGAGTCAGAGAACTTGGTGAGAGAAGACATCACCTTATTTCACCCTCTCAGAATTCCTTATGGCTTTTATGCTCTTGGATTGAGAGCAGAATACTAACATGGATTTACATGCAGACGTGGTCTTCTTAGTATTTTATGAGCAATGGAAAATTAATAAGACTCTCTCTCCTTCTGTTTCCAATCCCCTACTGCATGTCAATCCACCAAAGACAGAAAGAGATCATCAATAATTAGAGTCTCTGGGTGTGGTTGTTCCCAGTTGCTCCCTGCTCAAGGCGAGGGATGAGTGGGGGTTGAAGTCCAGTCCATACTCTGCTCACCACCTGGGTGGAGTTGGAAGAAGGTTTCCTTTTCTCAATTTGCACAAAAGCCTCTATGTATTAGCAGTGGCTTTGAAAGGAATAGCTAAGAACAAAATTGGTTTGTGGCCAAAGAAATGTTGGCCCCAAAGCCCAATAGATGCATTTAGATGCATTAGTACCAGCTCATTGTGACTACCAATGCTTAAGTTTTCCTGTGATTATTTTTAATTCAAATACTCGTATTTTAGTGAATTCAAATAATAAAGACGTAGAGTAAAAGACTTCCCTCACCCTAGTATGATTAAACTCCACAATGTCACTATTAAGTATCTGCTTTGTCTACTACTACTAGATTTTAAAAGAATGTTTCTATAAACCGTTTTCCTAGAGTGTACACCCATGGGTTCAACACCTATAGTTTATGTAAATGAGATCATATGGAGCATATTATTTTGCTACTTGTTTTCTTCACTAATATATTTTGTAAACTTCTCCATGCCAGTGATAAGGATCTACCCTTGTGTAGTATTCTGGTGCAGACTATATGCTCTAGCATACTTTATTTACCCAGCTCCAGTTGATGGATATATGGCTTATTTCTCGTATTTTGTTATTATAAACAATGCTGCTGCATTCTATTTGCCAAAATAAGTCCCAGCACCAGCCTGGGTTCAAGTGGTGGAACCTCTCTCTTGAATGTTCTCTCTGTATCCATCCATGCATCCATCCATCCATCCATCCGAGACTGGATGAGGCTCACCTACTGTATGGGGGGTAATTTACTAGACTCAGGCTTGACCAATCAAGTGGGCATGGCAGCTTAGCCAAGCGGACACATGAAGCCATCCCAGGCTTTGAGCCAGTTTTGCTGCTGACCTCGGATGCAATCTCACAGGGCTATGGTGAGGTTAGACCAGAAGCCATGTAAAGTGCTCTGCACAGGGCTGGGCTCTGTGCGCCTGCTACAGGCTGTGACCTCTCTACCCTTACCTCTGTGGTGAAGGCTGCAGACACCTGTGAGTGACCCTGGGCTTTCTTCTGCCATGGGGGACATGCTTCTTCAGCCTCAGGGTGTGGAAATGCCATAGAGTTAAGATCTCTGGAGACGATACTCCCAAATCAGCCCTCAACAATGACGGGGAGTCAGCAGGTAAATACTCAGTTTACTTACCCTTTGGTTGGGATTTCTTTGAGGTGTGTCCTGTCCATGTTCCAGAAGCACCCAGCAGAAGTTACTGGAAGTACCCACAGCAGCATATCCTGACTTCCTTCCCTCTGGGTCTCCCTTCCCCTCCCCTGCAGGATTGTCTCCCAGATACACCACTGCAGTCACATCTCCGTCTTAGCTTCTGCTTCTGGAGGAACCAGCCTCGGCAATACACTGGAATGATAATTATTATCCAGTGCCTTTCTCTCCACTCTCCTTTGACCCTTCCAGTAATGCTGTGCAGGGGGTGGGGCGGGGAAGTCGTGGCTTGTTACTGTTGTTGCCAGTATTATCATGTTTATACAGCAACTGAGAAAACTAAGGCTCCAAGACTCAGCCAGGCCAGTGGCTGACTAATGACTGGATGGTGAAAGAGAGAAGTGGCGGGGATTTGAGGTCTTCTAGCACCCTGTGTCACCACCCGCTCATGCTACTGCTGGCTGCTTAGTAGATTGTGATCATGTGGGTATTGCATGGCTCACAAAGGTGTCTGCATGTGCTGGGAATCTCTTGTTGGATCCATAACGGCCTGCGTGATGGTGGGTTGGGCTCTGCCACCCTGTGCCTTTATTTCTATCCAAGGGACCCGTGGCACAGCTGAGCAAGGGACTGTTTGGGGGCTCCTGAGTCATACCAAGTCTCCAGGCTATTCTCCCATGAGGCAGAAGCTCTATAGATTTTTTTTTTTCAAATCTCTGACCTTGTCCAGGAATTTAGCAAGAGATCAGGATAAGAATTTTCATGCCACATTCCTGAGGATCAGCTCTCCGAGTTTTTATTTAAGAAGCCCCAACAAAGAAGCACAGAAAACAGCAGGATAATCCTTTATCTGATGAACAATAGAAAGTTATAAGCAGGGGGGTTTTTTGGTAGAAAAATAAAGTCTCGCTCAAGGGTTTTACTTGTTGGTTTATTTTAAACATCACAAGAGAAAGAAAGGGCTGGCTTTTCAGATTTGTCACAGCAACTGCAGACTAAAGAATTCTGAGCAGGAAGGTCCCATGGGGCAGCTTCCAAACCTGAAGAACAGTAACAGCTTCTCCCTGGCTCTGAAGAAATGGCGTTTGCAGAAGTGTCTTAGCTGAATCTGTTGCTTTCATCTCTGTCAAAGCTGAAACTACACGGGGCAGCTTTCCTGTGTCAAAGCTTTTCTTATTTGACACCAGAACTTGCTACTCCCTGTAAAAGGAAGTATTTTTTCCCCCCTGATCATTTATCTCTAGAATTTTCTCAAGAGGCACCATAATTTTTCTGATGGATCGAGGGCTACCCTTTCATGTGTCTGGATGTTTCAAGGCCACAAACGTTAGAGCAAATGTCAGAATGAAACTTGCCATCCCAGAATGTGCTTATGGTACTAGACACTTTACTCGGGTCAGGAGAGCCAGCATTTATGTGACAGTGGATGCCATGCTGGAGCTGAGCTCTCTGTAATTCAAGGACAGCCTTAGGAAAAGCAGGCATGGTGCGCCCTATATTATGGGCGAGAAAACAGAGGCTCAGGAGGCTTAAGTTCAGGGTTCTACCGGCTTCCTGACAAAGGCAGAACTTGGGTTCAGACCCAGGTTGACTTGATTTAAAATCTCATTCTTTTTATTTTCACTTTGTTATTCCCAAAAGGGGTAAGTTTGGTTGGAATGGACTTTGAAGGGGAATCCTTGACTTCTAGTTCTGAATGCATTTTTAGGATTGAACTAGCCTTACAGGTATTCGTTTCTTTCTGAAAGATTGTGTTCCCGAAAGCTCAGGTTTTCAGGGTTGTATTTATCAGTATTGGTGATTGTATCAGTCACTATTCTGTTAGGAAGGCAGAAATAGCTCTGAGTGTTTAAAAGAGAGAATTAGGTGCCAGAACTGATTAAACAGGTGGTGGGGAGGAAAATGGAAATCAGCAATGGTAGGAAGCCACTGTCGTCCCTTGACTCTACAGAGGGACTCAGAAAGAAGGGGTGTTAATGGAGGTCAGGAGACCCCAGGTGGCAGCTGGAACCACAGAGAAGATGCCCCCTCTTCTAGAGAAGCTCCTGAGGCAGAGAAGGAGGGCTTGAGGGCAGACAGGTCCAAGGTGGACACAGATGTCAACACATATTGACAAATCAAACCCATGTTCCCACTGACTTATCCCAAAGCTTTATCCAGGCCATGAGCTGGCTTCTTTCTTTCTCAGCTCTGTCACCACGCCCTTAGCTTTTCTCTCTGGGTCTCTCGCCTCAGGGTGAAGCTCACAGAGGCAGCCATAATTTTGGTGCCACTTTATTTCTAGATTGGATCCCAGGGCCCTTGGTGATCACTTTGATACCAGTAAAGATGGGACAGGGTTTTCCTTCCAAATGCCACTCCCCCTGTACTTGACAGGGGCAAGTTGGGGGAGCCTGAAGGTGTGGGAGGGAACTGCAGAGAAGGGCCCTTTTTCTGGGCACGGGTAAATTATTCAGGTGCTTTAATGGCTTGGAGACTAGCTGGCCTGTCTCTCACTTGTAGCACCAGTCAGGTGCTAATGCAGGCCGGAACAAAAGAATGGCTCCCGTGCAGATGTGGGGACTGACAGCTTGGTGTGGCCCTGAGCTGTTCTCAGAGGCCAGGGTGGACAGAAAGGGGGAAGCCGGAAATAAAGTGACCAGCTTAAGGAGGCAGGAAGAGGCAGAATGAGGGGAGAAGGTGCAGTTTTCTCTGCTTGACTAACAGCAATGCACCCTGATCAGCTGCTGGGATGTGTGGAGCCTCTTGCACGGAATTCTCCAGCTCAGTAATTACTGCTGGTTGTAGTGATGACGTCTGGTTTTCGGTAATGGAACCTCTTGGTGGGTTGAAAATAAGCGGACTCCGCTCAGTGAAAGTACGTGTATTTGCAAGGCACGTAGCATAGGACGGGCCCCACAGCACATTAGTCACATCAGGTAACCATTGTAATTTTTAATAATTAAAAAAACCCCAAGGACAAGTTTTCTCTTCCAAATGACATTGTCTGTTCTTGGATTTTTTCCTAAAATTCAGAATCCAGAGCCCCAGGTCAGAACTGTAAATGCGGTTGTGAGGGGAGAAAGACTGGACTTGATCAGCCTGCAATAGCCAAAGACTTTGCTCGCTCTGCCTAGACTCTGCAGAGATAACCAAATTGGCGCGGTCCAACAGCAAAAATCAATGTCACGGAGGCTTTCCATCCGCAAAAAACACCTGTACTCCTTCCCGTTTGCCCTCATCTCCTGTTCACATCTAGAAGGGTCTGGACATAGCCAGTCGTTTCCACCCGTTTGGCAGAATAGGCTGGAAGCAGGGAGGAAATGAGACACAATCTCACAGCCTTTCAACAAGTCATATTGGGTGGTGACTGCAGGCATGTGTACAGCTGAAGAGGAAAAACGGCGTTGCCACGGCCTTTTGCGTCTCTGTCTTCATACCAGACAGTCTAGGCCCATCCCCAGCCCTCTAATACTCTTTTGTCATTCCTTTTTTTTTTTTTTTAAGGAAAGTACAGGCAGGAGTTAAGGAGAGCAGAGGCAGGCAGGAAGAGAGAGGAGGAAGAAGCATTCATTTTTATTTAGCGTTTCGTCTTGGTTGTTCTTCCCAGCCCTGGGACACAAACAGGGATCCTTGGGGATGAATGTGGACTGCACTGACCAGAGGCGGTGAACCCAACTGCTACTCACCAGGGCACATCTCTGCAATTCTTCTTTGTCCTCTGTCAACACTCTTGGGCTGCAAGCCACTCCACTTCCGTTCTTCTCCCTCACAAGTAGCAGATGTCAGCTTAATTTCCAGAGAGAAGCCTGGCTGTCCCACTGGCTGGAGCACATGCACCCTGGTGTGACAGAGGTCCCCGGGGAGCCACAGGAGGATGAGAAAGTCCTTTGACTGAAGTCCTCTGATGAGGTCCTGCTGACCCAAGTGCTTGGAGTTCAAGAGTGAGGACTGCGCAGACAGCGCATGCCCCGGCGAGGCACACGGTCCAGTAAGGGCGGGCAGCTGCACCCACTGCACACAGCACACGCGTGTGATGCCGAGTGTGCTGGGCATGGGGAGGACACAAAATGAATGACTGCGTGGGGGAGGGGCTCGCAAGGTGAGGCTGGTGATGTGGGCGGGGCCTCAAAACCAAGGGCAGAAGTTTGGATTTCATTTTTATTGGAGGGTGTTAGGTGATTGAGTAATATGACCGACTTTAGTTCCCACAAGATCCCGGTGACTTCAGGGCGGACAATTTCCTCCTGCAGAGAGTAGATGACTGGAAAAGGCGGCTCCTCTTCTGTCAACAGCAGCAGACCCAGCTCATTCATCCACTGCCTGGATATTCCTTGAGCTCGTACCATGTTCCAACCATCCTAGGAAGTAGGCATGTTATTTACTTATTTCACTTTATATTTAACCCCTTTACTGATGTGTGATCGACATACAAAAAGCTGCAGATAGTCAATCTATACAATTCGTTAAAATGTTGATAGCCATTTCAGTTTGCTTTCCTGCAACATTGTTTTAATTTAGCAAACATTTTATTCATGTTTGATTCACTTACAATGCTATGTAAGTTCCAGGAGAGTAGATGGACTTCTCAATCAGTGTGTCTGTCACAGTGCACCCGCCTTCAGCATTCTAGGGCCACTGTCATTTTTACTCCTCAGCCCCAACAACCCAGAGCTGATTGAATGTAGACTTCGACCAACAGTGTCCAAGAGTGTCCATATCCAGTTACCCTCATCGGTTCTGCAAAGGGCCCGTCTCTTGCTGATGGACGGGAAAGCTGCTTTTAATTCTTATTGATTTGCTTATTAGGGAGGCTGAATATCTATTCAAAGTGTTAGTCTTTTCTCACTTTCTATCACCTTGCTTTTTTCTTTTTCCTGATTGATTTTAAGATATCTCTAGAGCATGGATATTAAATCACGTCTAATATAAATGTATATATATACACACATACACACATATACACACATATATACATATATACACACATATACACACATATATATAGCAAATGTTTTCTTCTGATTTGTCATTTATCTTTTAGTTTTTAGTGTTTACTGTCCAGAAAAAAAAGGATGCTCAAGTCTAGATACATTTTTCACCATGATGTCTGGTTGGGGTCTGCTCCAACACTGTTGTGAATGGCACAATACTCAAAGAGCCCTCGTTTGAACCCCGTTTAGTTATTAGCACTAGCAAACATGGAAATTGCTAGGACTAATGAGAGAAGCGGCAGTCTTCGGATGAAGGTTGGAAATAAAAGTGAAGATCTTTTTTATTGGTGCAGAGCTTACAAAAGAACCCTGGTGAAGCCGCTCAGGTCAGAAGGAGCCAGAACAACCGGTCTCCAATAGGAGACCCTGACAGGTGGGGAAGAATGGCAGGTTCCTGTGGGTCTCAGAGCCTGGCTTGGATCTGGGCATCTGAGGGATTTGTCAACCTGCTCTGAAGAGCCGAGGAGCCAAGGGGAAGGCACATCAGTCAGCATGTGTCCGTTTGCATGCTGCCTCCGACTGGCTAGAAGCCCTGGGACCCGGATCTTCTGGGAGCTGTCATAGTGCTTCAGGAAGGCCCAGTCTCTGCTGCTGTTGTCCTTTCATTTCCCTGCTGCTGGGAAGAGAGGAAAGTGCCAGAGGGGAGTTCCTTCCTCCTGCTACTCTCAGGGGTATCGTGTGACTCCCATGGGTTTCATATGGGATGAAAATATTTGGGTCCTAATACCAGTTAGAATCAGGTTAGGCTGCATGTATGAGAAACCCCAAACTAATTAGATTAAACAAGAAAGAGATATGCTAGTTGCTTGTACTGCTCACCAAATTTCTTGTCTCTCTGCCTTCAAATTCGTGGTGGCATGGCTTTTCTCTATCTGCTTTACCACTGGGCATGACCACGTGACTTTCCTTGGCCAATGAAATGTAAGTGGGAGGGACAGCGCAGGACTTGCCATGTTTTTATCTTCCGCTCTGACATGGTGCCTCCTCATCCTGGATCCTGCTGTGGGTTAAACTAGGAGACACATGCAGCCCGAGTGACAAATAAGCCTTGTCTTAAGCCACTGAAATCTTGGGGAGTTCTCAGATGTCATATCATAACCTAACCTATCTTGTCTGAGATAAGAGATTTAGTCTCTTACAGAAAAGAGTGAGGTCAGTAACACAATCTGGTAAACCAATCTCTTTCAAGTTTTCTTCTCTAATATCTAAGTGGCTTTGAGCCTCAGATTTGCCTTATTATTCAGGATGGCAGCCTGAGCTCTCACGTCTTATTGGCATATCAGGAAGAAGGGAAAGGGGAGATTTTAAGGAAGTTCTTCCCACTTTTTTTTCGTCAGTTATTCCTAGATGGGAAGCATGTTGTCAGCTGGGCATGCCGACTCTTGCAGAAAACTAGAGTGCTGTAGCCAAGGAAAAAGGGAAAAGAGTATATTAGGTAATTCCATTAGCGCTCCATTATACCTCTTCTATGCTTGAATAACAAGCATCTTTCTATTATCTTCAATCCGGTAAGTCACCCTCTCCTCCACTCAGAATCCTGTCTCTGTTTTCTGACCTCTCATCTTGGATTTGTTTTTTAGGTTTTATGCTTCTTCAGACTGACCCTTCTGTTGATGATCTGCATGGCTCTCCACAGTGGCCAATCCACGTACTCCTGCCATCCTTAAGCAATTTGAGGGGTAGGTGTGATTTTGTGAGAGCAAACGAAGCAGTCTCTCTGAATTTGCTCTATTTGACTCAGATGAGAAGTTAGAAACTCAGATATTTTCAGAGACCTGGGAAGCAACCTAAACGAGTAAACTGATTCAGATATAAGAAGAGAAATGGCAATCACAACTTGGTCATAGACTTAGCAGGCAACAGGGAGTGGTGGGGACTTTGGCTACTAGCTGAGGTTGCCAAGCCCAGGACTATCACATTCTTTGATTTTTTCAAGAGAAACTGGGACTCTGGATTGTAGAGAAAAATCTCCCCATTTATAAATAATGGATAACAAACTCCAGTTTGAAGCTTTATACAGGTCACATATATTTAAGGCTAAATAAAGCACACAAGCCAGCCAAATTCAGCCACTCAGACTCTGTTGGTGGATGATTTGTTGTTTCCGTTTTTCACATAGGCATTTAATTTTTGGCGATTTCCAACTGCAAGATGGAAAGTTGCATTCATTTTAGTCAATTATCAGCATTTTTTTTTTTTTTACTCCATTTTGAAATTGGTCAGGACAAAGATGAGAAAGCAAAATAGTCCTTTGAACATGAGTACAGACAATACCAAAGCAGGGAGGCACATCTGCCTTTAGTGAAAGCTGGTTTTTAATCCTGGGCCTTTCAAAGGCACTTTGGGATGAGGAGACGGCAGGCGGGTGGAGGCGAGGGAGAAAATTGATCACTCATGTTGCCGAAAATAAACACGTTTACGATAGAGCTGTAAAAGCAAATAAGGTAATAAAATATGAAGCCCAAAGGTCAGGTTTTTTGGGGATAAGGTTATGTTCTGTGACTGTTACACTCTGAAGGAACTAGGGTCATAAATTGTGGATGCCATGATTTTTGTAAGAGAGGAGTCTCATACCTTCCAGAGATGTGAGGAGGGAGAGGATGTTTTCCTTTGGAACAGTTTTCTTCCAAAAAATGTGAGGAGTACTTATAACACAGGGGGATTGTCCCTTCTGATTATATCTTCCTTTACAGTGATTTTTTTTTTTCAGTCAAGTAATAAATACTATTTATAGCAAAGTTGGAAGTTATGGTTAAACATAAAAAGATAATATAAACTATCCATAATCTTACCTCCAAGAAAGAACCATTAAAAAAAAAAAAGAGAAGAGTTTGTAATATATCCTTTCAAATTTCTTCTATTAGGGGCCATTGTGAGGCTTGGGACGCTTTTGAGGGTGTCTGGGTGTAGGACACAGGAGTGCCTAATGCTGGTTCTAGTTTAGTCACCCCCTTTTCTCTGAAGATCCCTGTGGAATTATTCGCAAACAAGACAACAGGGGAGAAGACATGTGGTGCCATTTTGTTATTAGCTGAACTCAGGTTGGAACCCAAAACTGCTTTCTGGTTAAGCTGGGTGATATCCAAGGCTGATTTCCAGATCTTAGTAAGGGAGTGTCGTCCTTCCCCAAGCCCACTAAGAATCCTGATCACATGAGACAAGTGGCTGGAAGACGAGAATCCATGGATGTAAAAAGATGATGTAAGAAGAGCACACCTCTTACAACACAGCCCCCCTGCCAGTGGTCACGGGACAGGTGATGTCCTACAATCCGGCCCAGATGGGTCAGCATGTCCCTGGGTTCCCTACCTCCCGTCTGTCTTAAAGCCCTGTCTTAAGTGCCTTTTGGAATGTTTTCTTCTTGCTTCCACCATTTACCACTTCACCCAAAGTGCTTGCCATTGCACTTGGGGCAAGTTCACATTTCTTACCTGGCCTGCAAGGCTCTCTGTGACTTTAACTTTTCCTGCCCATCTGACCTCAGCTCCTTCCCAGCTCCCTGTTTTCACTTGCTCCAGCCACACAGTCTGTCTATTTCCACTTTGAGTCCCTTTTGTTTACCCTCCTCTGCCTAGGATGCTCTCCCCGCAGATCTTTGCCTGGTGGGCTCCTTTGCTCCCCACTATTCCATCATCTCATTTTATTTTTTTCAAAGCACTTACTGTCAATGGAAAAAATCGTGCTTATTTATTCATTTGTTTATTCTCTAACTGTTGGTTCCCCACCCAAATGTCAGCTCCAGGAAGCAGCGATGAGCCTTTCTTGTTCTGTGCTGTGTCCCCAGCATCTATAACCCCGGCACCTTCCACTGGCACTCAGCAGGTCGAAGCTGCCCCACGACTGTTTTCTGCTGAAGCCAGGCATCCTGCAGGCCCCGAGCTCGTGTCCGATCTGCCCTGCACACTCATTGGGAAGCTGCTCTGGAAGCGGAGGGTGTTTGCACAGCTGGCCAGCAGGCTGTTGTTTACACCTCGGGCCTTGTAGCAGGACTGCTGTCTTGTTCAGACCCCTCCAGTGGCCTCTCTCCTCCTCACTGCTCCTCCACGACAACTTGTCCCAGCACGTCCCAACCCTCACTGTCAGCGAGACACGTCTGGGCCTGGAGTGCTTGCTGGGATTGGGTGGGAGGGCTCAGGGAGAGCCTGAATCCTGCTTGGTCCAGACACTCTGCAGCTGTGCACACCAGTGGTTGCTCAAGGCTCCAGTTGCTTATTAACCAGCAACCATCTCATCCCCCTGCAGGTCTTTGAGGCCAGGGAGTTAGCTTCAAGGCTCAAGGGAGACCATTTCTTTCTCCCAAGTGGAAGTCTGAACACTGGCTGATCACCGAGCTGAGATAATCATGTAGGGGTGTGTGTGTGTGTGTGTGTGTGTGTGTGTGTGTGTGTGTGTGTGTGTGTGTGTGT
>RJWH01003364.1:73536-136974 GCA_004363575.1 Solenodon paradoxus | reverse complement strand
GGCTCTTGGCTGCACTGACTTCTTATTCCAATCTTTCATTCTAAGGACAGTGTTCCTTATCCTTTGCATACAAAGAAGACAGTTCAGTCAGAATGGACTGGGCTTAGCTCAAACTCCTGGGGAGAGGTGAGTTCCTCCAGCCCCCATTGAGAAGATCTGCAACTCTAGATAAACCTAGTTACTTAGTTTCCTTTTCAATGGCAGGTTAATTTTTTTTCTTTCTAAATAAGCATATGTTCTCTCTTTACCCCTCCTTTGAGGCTTCTTACATTTCCACCTATCTAGATGAATAATTTTTAATAAGTTATTTATATGATGATTTATTTTTTAGGCATTATAGTTCGATGAGAAAGGAGAGAGTTTTGGGCCAAAGCTTCTTTCTGCCCAGATAGCCATCCATCATACTTTGAAGGATTGTGGACTAAAGAGTGATCCCAAAATTTAAGTGAAAGTGAATGCATTTAGGAATAGGAACTCTGCCATTAAGGATCTCTTCCTATACGCATACAAATTTTTCCAAAGAAAAAAATCTGTTTTTGCCTTCCCTTCAACTTTTCCTCCCCTACTACATTTTGTGTTCTCCTCCTGTTCCTCTATAGGAATTTCTTCCTTCTAGTTCATTGTTGATCTATAACCAAGTTTGTCGAACATTTTCCATTTGCTCTTTTGCCAGATCCCAAATCGCATTTGACATGTTTGGTCACTCACCTCTCTCCTCTCTCCTTTTGTCTTCCATTTCTCTAAATTCTCAGGTTCCCTCAGACCTGTCCCATTTCTGCATCATCCTCCCTTGCCTCTTAAAAATTGAGATTCCCCAAAAGACCACCCTTGATATTCTCACTCTCTGCATCCTCTTTGAGCAATCTTATCCATTCTCCTGTTGCAGCCAATTTCTTTATGCTGATTACTCCCTGAGTTCCAGCCCAAGACCTCTCTCCCAAGCATCAGAATTGTAAATCCAGTCACCTGCTAGACACCTGCACCTGAATGTCCTCAGACCCCTCAAACTCGACCTGCCCTCACTCTGAGCTCAGTATCTCCCTCCCAAAGCCCTGTTGAGATTGAGGGCTTCACTATCCATTCAGTCTCCTGACCTTGATACGCAAGTGTGAATGTTCCTTCTATTTTTAATTAATTGACTCTTCACCAAGGTCACAGAGAGAATAGGAGGAGGTGCAGTCAAGAACATAATGAAAGCTTAGCTTTGGACAGGAGAGGCCATTGTCCTCTTTCAATATAAGGAAAGGACATAGGGATGGAGAGAGGGAACTAGGTACGGTGTGAGAAACAAAAAGGTGGAGCCTGGTGGCCGAAGACTTTTCAGCAAAGAAAAGATGTGATAGCTATCTATCTGCCTAGTTCTGAAGGACAGCCATAGGAGAGAGGGAGGCATCTGGGGGCCCTTAATGAATAGAATGTGGTGCTGTGGGAAGGTGGCCTCTGACAATCTCTTAACTTCAGAAGGCGCTGCCTTGAGAGTCAGCGAGTTCTCTATCACTGGACGTATTTCAGCTGAACTTGCTGGGTGTTGGGTGCTTGCCACAATATAGCAGACTGATTTCAACTTTGAAATGGGGGAGAGAGAGGGCAAGATGCTGTGGTTTAGCCGTTCCAATTCCAAGGACCAACAAAACAAGGAGATGGTTATGAAATATAGCAAAAAGTAAGCATGGGGTTGCAAGAAAGGAAAACCAAGATACAAGAGCCCATCTTCACAGTTTTCTGCAGCACTTCCTGCAATGATGATGACAGCAGGTCTGAGCTCGGAGCTCATTACTTGCAAAAAGCATGGCGTGCTGTTAATGAGAAACCGGCTTCCCCTCTGCCTCCTTTCAGCATCTGGTTGGTCTCCCATTCCATTTAGAGACTGAAGTCACACCAAGACTCTCACAGGTTTCACACTATTCCAGGATCTGCCCCACCCTCTCACACTTCTTTGCCTGAAAAAGAGAAGAGCAGTTTCTCCTGCCCACCCTCTGTCACAGTAAAGAAAATGGTCAGACTTTGAGACTTGCGACGAACCTGGATTTAGGGGCTGGGTTGAGAGAAGCTCTTGGAAAAATGTGCTAGGAGCTCAGGAATTGCTGCAGCATTTATGGAGTGTTTTCGCCTCGGTGGTCTTATCTGATCGTCCCCAGGAGGATGGAGGCAGGTGTATTTGTCCCTGTTTCGTACATTGGAGCTCAGAGTCTTTAAGAGTCTTGCCCATGTTCACAAGGCTGGTAGGCAATGGGCTGCAGCCGTCACGCTGTTTCCTGCGTGCTGTGCTGTGGTGAAGGAGTGGTTATAGCTGTCGAGCAAAGACAGGTAAAGGAAGAGGAGGCGGAAGGTCTGAGCCGAAGGTGGCCATGTCCTGCTTGGGGAGGGCCTTTGCCAACCTGGTATTGGAGTCGCCAAGGAAGACACAAGGTAGGTAAGTACTGGAGGGAACAGTGTCACATGGAGGAGAGACAGAGCAAGATCAGCTCCAGTAGTGGGGTCGGGCCCCAAGGCCAGCTGATGAGGGCAGGTGACCTGCAGAACCTTTCTTGTACCAAGAGGCAGTCGGGCGAGCAGTGCTTTTCAAATGATGCTCCTTGGCACCCTACCTGATCCTTTGAGCATCCACAGAGCTGTATGACTTTAGGTAACTTAATTAACCTCTCTGAATTGACTTATCTTCCTTTTCTTCTTGATCACCAAGATACCATTGCCCAAACATTAATAATTGATTTGGTGTTTATTCTAAATCATTGATATCCCCACCAATCCTTATAGGCAGGTATTTTTACCTCCGCTTTATAGGTAAGGAGATTGGGGGCTAGGAAGTTTGCATCACTTGTTCAAGGCCAACCCAATAGGCCACAGAGCTTGGATTTAAAGCCATATCAGCCTGAAATCAGTGTTTGTGGTTTTAACTACTAATAGAGTGGTTTTGGATAAATGAGGATATATGTAAATTGCTTAGCTCTGTATCTGGTATATAATTGGCATTTAATACATTGTAGCAATTTCAGTATTCACTTTGGCTACATCACTGGGTATTTGCAATCCCAGAATGTGACTTGGTCTTTGGGGACATTCACATAGCAGAGAGATTTTCTGTGCCCCGGAAGAAGTGTGGATAACCTTAATTTCATGTACTGTTCTCTCTCAGGAGTAGTCGAGGTGTTAGTAGCAATGTCTTCCAGGGTCAGGAGACAAACAAAGGTGCATGTAATCTTGCTGGGCTGTCTGGGTGGATCCTGCATCTCCAAGGCTGTCGAGAAGAGAGATGGGGACAGCATTGGCACTGGCTTCAAAGATGGTGGACTGGTCATTCATGAGATGCCAACGGAGTGTCCATTCAGCATGTGTTTGTGGAGAGCCCATGTGCTTCATTTAGTGTTAGGCCCAGTGGGAGGGAGGGGCCTGGAGGGAAGCAAAATGGTGGAGTTTGGGTCTATTTGCTTGTCCAAGGGAACCCCATGACAGCTGTCTGCAGAGGTGAGTAGGCACCCCTGGGCCTTAGGGAGGAGGAGGGGTGGCAGCTTTGTTTGTGCCAGGACTGTGTGGATAGATGAGCTTCTAAGTATCTGCTAGTCATGACCTCAAGGAACTATGAAGGCGTCCAGGGGTCAAGACTCCCCGGACCTGTGCCAGGTGAGGGGAAGTCAGGAAGCCTCCCAGACATATTCATTTCCCCTTGTTTCTTGTCTTCTTTCCCTCACAGCTGGCTCCTATGAATTGCTATATAGATGTGAAAATAAACAAAAGCTCAATTACAGCTTTGATTCTTACTGTCACTTACTGGAGTGTATGACACAGAGAATAAAAATAAATAGCAATTATATGATGTTTACATCAAATAGTTTCCTTTCATTTTCTGACCCCCAAACTAACCCAGAACAAACCCCTCCCCCGCCCCGAACACACGCACAAACCCCAATCAAACCTTTGATGGGTATGTGTGACAGAGACATCGGAGATTTTATTTTAATTTTTTAAAACAGCCCTGGCAAAATGTCTGCCATCTTAGCTCTTTATGCTGTATGAGGTGTGTAATTATTGGTTCCGATAACAGTGAAAACTTTATTCTGTGTCAGGCAGGTGCTGGCGCCAGGCACCATTTTTTCATTCCACAAATAGGTTTCAAGCCCTGTGCTGAAGACTGGTTGTCTTTCTCGAACTTTACTTGGCACTTTAATTGGGAGAGGGAGTTAGGCAGTGTGGCCAGCTTGCCCCATTTGTCTGGGAATTCCTGGTTTCAGCCTGGAAACTTCCACCTTCTGGGAAGCCTGTCATTTCTGGATGATCCAGGACCTTTTGCCCCCACAGCACTGAATGTTTGGCTGAGACGGAGCCCAGAGGCCTGGGAGCGGCGGTTCTAAGCTCAAAGGAGAAGCGCGCTGCTCCCCATGACCATGAAGTCCCCAAGTGATCGTGACATGTTCTGAGACCTCAGCATCTGGCCTCTGTTCTTTCCTTCCCAATCCTGCTTGTGGTTCTGGGACATATGTTTAAGGCCCCCAAAGCTGCAATCCAGAATCCCCCAATTGTGCAAGGTCTCCAGCTGGAGATAACAAATGAGATGGTTTTGCTGGCGCTTACCATCCAGCAGAGAAAACACAAAGGAAGTCGGCACATTCCGCAGAAAGAGGTGTCAAGTTGTCGTTATAAATGATGTACTATGTCTGGTCTGCATAGTGGGTTGCCCGGCGATTTAAACAAATCCTTTGAAACCCTTTCCCTTCCTATCCTTTTTACTGGTATTTCTCTTTTTACCTTCCCCTCTTCCCTGCCACCCTCCCTTTCCCACTTCCTTCTCATCATGACTGAAGCTCTTACTGTGTTAACAGCAGCAGACACACACTAGGTGCTCAGTAACTCTTGGTTCAATAAAGAAGCAAATGAAATCGTTCTGTGGCCTGGCAAGCTTAATTAGCTTACTGTGCTTTCTCAGGTTCAGGATGCACTCTGAATAGGGGGTGGCATTGCCCTCTTTTGAACCAGTTTGGAAGAATTCAGATCCATTTTAGGATGTCCAGATCCTCTTATCACGTTTCTCTCCCGGTGAGTTTCCCTAAATGCCCTGAGTGGGAACTGGCCGGCATACTTGTTCAGTAGGCTGGACCTACTGAATCCGAACCAGGCAGGGCTTTGCATTTCTAACAGGCTCCCAGAGTGCTTTCTGATGTGCACTTAAGTTTTAAAACCCAAATTGCACCATAATAAGCAGAATGTTTTCTCTTTGATTGTTGGTACTGCAGTGTTCTGCCTCCCTCCTGCTTTCTATTAAAAGTTCATCTTCTTTTTTTTTAAGTCTTGAGAAAAGAATAAAAGAGAGCACATCTCTTTGGGGACAACTCTCAGCTGAAAAGGATTGAGAAGTGGGTGAAATGATAGCAGCGCAATATTGTTTCCTCATTATTCTTTTGTTCTTGGAGTGGGTTGCATTATTTGAGATGGATATTTTTTTTTTGCATTAGATAATTAAAATCCACTCAAATGCCTTAGAAATGAGTGTCCTGTTTCATATCTCTAGTAAAGCCTTCTGCATGATTTTCATGATCAAGAATTTGCCTCACTGGAGCTGAGGTTCTTGAGGAATGATAAATGACAACTACTCTAGGCATTTGGTTATGTGGGCTCTTGACCTGTACCAAGTCAAAGGAGTGATGACCCACACTGATTGTTGGGGATAAATGCTACGTTTGCATACTCTTTGGTGCAATATCTCTTTTCCCATTCTCCGCACATCTTAGCTAAATTTTAACGCTGTCCTTGAAAGCTATAGTTAATTGGAGTTCAAGAAAACATTCACACAAATCAGCCCAGATCGCTCCTCTTTATTCTTAATTACTCTTAACTGAAATGTGTTAGAAAGGCTCATTTTGGACAAATGAATGCATTACAGAGTTGTATTCTGTGATGTGATGTGAATTCGCCCCTGTGTACATAAAAAGTGGTTGGATGGAGGTAATTTCTCATGGTTCAATCTAACAGATGCTGCATAACTCATCCAGAGGCCTTTTAAAGTTGTTATTTTAAATGGACACAATATACAAAAGGTGTAAAGACTTACAACATATGTAAAGATCAGTGTCACAGACACCCTTGCATTCAGCCTCCAGCTTAAGAAATAATGCACAACCAAAACAAGAGCTCCCCAAGAGCCCTTCTCTGTGCCCCCACCAGAGGTGACCCACATCATGAGTTTGGTGCCCGGAATTCCCATATACATGTTTATATTTTTACTTCTTAGGTGTATATCCCACAACAAAACCTAATTTATAGTTTTATATCGTTAGTTAAACGATGACTGAGGACACATATCCTGTCACTGGCTTTTCTCACTCAACCTTGTGTTTGAGATTCGTTCATGACAATCTGTAGCTCCGATTTAATGTTATTTTCAAGAATCAAGCCGCTGAAAGCATTTGCAATAAAATCAGCTGTGCACGGAAAAGGATTTCTCAATCTTCGCCCCAGCCATTCACCCAGGCTTGTTTCAGTCTATATTTTGGGAAAGTGTATGGAGAATGATTCCTTAAGATTTGCAGGAAAAAACTGCAACCTCACAATAAGAATGGAGCTCTGTTGCCTGTGTGAGAATCATGTTTTTGCCTGATTTCCTGGTGCAGTCAGAACAGAGTCCCACCAGCCGACAACACATAACATGTGGTAGGTGCTCAATGAATATTTGCTGTGTGAATAAATGACAGGGGAGAGGTATCCAATGTGAAGTTACTTGAGTGAGGGAAGAGGGTAAATATGAATAAAATCAGTTTTGTGCTTTGTTTTGAGTTTAATGGTATGAGAGGAGTGGAGGGAGGAGGTATGGATGAGAAAGAAGAGAAGTGAATTAGTGAAGTGGAGCCACTGGGTTCAGTTGCTGAAATCTGAGTTTGATTCATTTATTCAGTGATGGTGTACATGCTGTCTAATGGCTTTGTGTGCCTCAGTTTCCTCATCTGTAAAATGGGGCTAAGAAGACCACCTCATATGGTTAATATGAGGATTAAAGGTGGTTGGCACGCATTGGCACAACTTCTGGTCTTCATCCTCATGTCTCATCTGGGTTCCAGCTGGCTGGACAGGACAAGGCAGACCCTTGTGGCAACCGTCATCCAGGAGCACGCGTGTGCCTAAATCTGATCACCTAGACTGTGGTGCCTCTTGAAGTGGCACCTTCAATGTTAAGGAAAATGATTTAGAATGTGACCAATGACGCATGAAGCTGGTACATGTGGGTACATATGAGAAACCACAGGGTTATGGGGAAGGACTTGGGAACAGAAGCCAAGTTCAGCTGGCACAGTCATCAACGTCAGGATGCCCGTGGATGTCATGGATGGGCAAAGCTTGCTGTAGTTTGGTCTCAGTCTCTGTCGTGCAGGGCTTGGGAGAATGCTGTGTTTGAATATTCCTGAAGGCTTCTCATCGAGTTGCTTGCATGAGAGTATGAAAGTCCAATGATGTTATGCCTGAGTACGGGACTTTCTCCTTCCACTGTTCTTGAGCAGTAGTAGGCATGTTTAAATCCATTTAGCAATGGCTGAGAAGTTTTGCCTTGTGGGCCATTTGAACTGATGGGAATTGATGGCATGGTGGGTGAGAATTTAAGATCCTACTCGGGTTCTATGGGAAAAGCGCTGTGGTTGATCAGTAATGTCTGCCATGAGTGAGGAAATGGCAAGTAATGGAACGCGTGTTGCGTATTTGCCTTCCACGGACCCATTTAAAGTGGAGCAGTCCGTTTTCGTGTCCTTACTTTGCTCACCTTTCTTTCTCTTTTTCTAAAAATTACTTGCCTTGTCTTCTGTGCTGATCATCTTCCCTCCTCTCCACCCAGCTTAAATTTCACCTGCTCCGGTCTGTCTTCTCTGATAATGCACACTAATGCACACTAACATCTACTTATTCACATTCTTAGTATTTGTATTATTTAATAAATAGTTATAGTAATGTTGTCTCTCCTCTCAATATTCTTTTTATCACATTAGCCTTTGTACTGAATTTTAGGCATATCATGTTTGCTTTTTCCTGGGGGTTTTTGAAGGGACTGTTCCCTCTACACCCTTTCCCAGATCTCCACATGACTGGCTCCTCTCCATTAAGGTCTCAACTTAGATGCCCACTCCTTAGGCAGCCTTCCCTGCCCACTCTGTAGAGCTGAGCCGCCAAATTCCCCTCTGTCTCATACCACCTGTTTTATTTTCCCCAAGGCACTTACTGCTGCTAGACATTTTCTTATTGATCTGCTGGCTTATCTGTTGATTGTCTTTTCTCCTGCCCCATTCTTTCTTGAATGTAAGCCTCGAAAGAGCAGGTATTTTGACATCTGTTCCTTATTATAACCCCATCATCTAAAACAGTGCCGAGCACTTAGAAGGTATTCAAATGATAGTTGAATCAATGATGGCTTTAAGACATCACCTGCATTATATCAAGACTTAATCTGTATATTAGTGTTCTATGTTTCCTGGCCGCAGGGCTCACGGTAAGCAGAGGCCAGTCAGACCACTCTGTACTGCATTGCAGCCGTCAGCAGCAAGCGTCCTGAACAGATGAATGAAGGAACACTAGGTACAGTGGAAATCCAGTCTTGTGAATGGGGGTACCCATTTGTCCACTTTAACAGTGGTTTTAGAAAGAGTGTCAATTCATTTCTCACTCAAGAACACCATATTTTGCTGTGCAAAATATGCACTTTTGTAGGCCAAATTTGTGAGAGAAAAACAAGGTTAGGACTAATTCTGTATCTATATAAATGTTTTTAATTCTTTCACTTATGCTTATGAGCTAAAAGTGTAACTCTAGAAATCAGTAACAATAACCGTATGCAAAATAATACCCTGGGATACAATAGGTTTTGTTGAGCTTTCGATGAAAGTAATTTCAGGCAACGATTCAATGAAATGAGATGAAGATCTATGTATTGCTGTCCACAGAGGAAGTGACTCTGACTTGACAAGAGAGGTGACGCCGACTTTATGACCACAGGGTTAAACAGCGTGACATTTCTCTGCCTACACTTCAGGTGGGAGCTGGCCATCTAGCTGATAGTGTTAAAAAAATACAGACACTGCAAGCTGTAAGCTAACAGTTATTAAATATGCGGAGGAGCACAGCCGCAGAGCTGTGGAGAGACACTGTGGCCTTCTCCCTCAGGGAGTGTCCTCAGATTGGAGGCCACAGAAGAAAAGCTTCTTGCAACTTGTATCTGTTCTTGTGTTTTGTAATTATCTGTTACACACAATTTCTTGTACTATACTATGTTAAAAAATAAATGCTAGGATTCCTTTATTATACAAAAACAAGTACTTAAATATAAACAAATAAAAATCTCAATTAAAAAATTAAGGTGAAAGATTTTTTTCCTGGACGTTTGGGCCAAAAGGGCGCACTAAATTATACACAGAAATACATTATACACAGCAAAATATGGTAGTCTCTAGATCGAGAGGGATAGACACCTCTGCCATCCTCACTTGTTGCTTTTGTCTCTGGGGGTCACCGCAGTGACTCCAATCCTAGTTCTCCAGCCAGCAGCTTCCTCAACCTTAGGGCGCAAATGGGAGGGGCAAGCCTCACTTCCACTCACATCCCATTGGCTATGCCAAGTCACATGCCCACACCTAGTTGCAATGGAGTCTGGGAAATGTAGTCTATCGAGGCAATCATGCTTCCAGCTAAAACAGGAGTATTATTAAATAGAAAAAGATAGTTGTTGGGGGACAGTCTCTGCCTCTAACATTTCTGTTTGACCAAAAAAAAAAAAAATTTGATTGTCCTCTGTGGTGTGCACAGATATATTTTTAGTCATGGGTCCTGCTCGAGAGACACCTACAACCTAGTGACAAGACAGGCTACTAAATCTAGTGCTTGGAATCTCTCCCAAGTGTAAGGGTTGCCGACGTGAATAATAATGAAACGCAGTTATTGAGGATTTACTACACACGAGCCCTTTGCATTCTTGGTGTTGTAAATGGGACTTTTTGACAGCCTGTGAAGTAGTCCTGTTTTCCAGAAGAGGCTCAAAGGACTGTTTTAAGACATTTTTGATTTGTGGATGGCTTGATCAAGTGTAAACTACTCTGAATTTGTTTTTGCTTTATTTTTAAATTTATATTCAGTAAAATTAACTTTTAATGGTATACTGTTCTATGAGTTTTGATAATGGTAATCGTATTACCACTCCTAAATCAAGATACAGAATCAAGGCGTGCCCTGGTGGCCCAGTGGTTTAGGTCACCCTGGGAGCAGTCCCACATACATTCCAAGGTCCCCAGTTCAAGGCCCCGGGCCAGAAGGAACAACTAGTGTGAACGACTAAATAAAAACATGACAAAAAGCTTCTTCTTCCTCTCTCTTCCTGTGTGCCTACTCACCTTCATTCCTGCCTGTACCTTCCTTTAAAAAAAAAGGATGCAGAATCACTCTCTCTCCCCCGCAAATTCCCTGTGCTACCCTATTTGTAGAGCCTTCCTCCCACTTTGAACCCTTGGCAGCTACTAATCTAGTCTTCATCCCTAAACCTTTGCCTTTTTCTGAATGCCAGATAAATTGAGTAACACTTTATCTCTGTCTATATATTAGCATATCTAAAGATATTGCTTCAGAGTCTAGTGTCTTTCATGAACATAATGCATTTGAGACTCCTCCTTGTTACTGTATCATTAGTTCATTCCTTTCCCTTGCTTGGTGGTATTTCATTATTTAGCTGTACCATATAGGGTTGTTGTTTTTTAAATCCAGTTGAGGGATATTTCGGTTCTTTTTTTAGCTTTTGACAATTATGAATAAAACCCTCATAGCATGAATATAGTTTTAAATTTCATTTGGTTAAGTACCTAAGAGTGGGATTGCTAAGTTGAATGGTAAACAGCTTTGTAAGAAAGTGCCAAGCTGATTTGTGGGGTGGCATTTCCGTTTCGCCTTTCTCCCAGCCACATCTGAGGCTCTCCTTGCTCTTTATTCTCAATAGCGCTTGTTATGATCTACCTTCAACTAGCCAGCAATATATATTGACCTATTCAAACTAAGCAGTCATAACTCAGACTGCATTAAGTTAGGAACATATATAAGTCCATATTCGGATGATTAAAGAAAGTTGAATATATCACGTTTCATATATAAGTAATACTTTCTTATTTTCTTAAAGGACGAGTGCAGAGAAGGAAAGGCACTTTTCTGCCCTTGGAAATCTGTCTACAATTTATAGCAATGATTCCCAGCTGGGGCTGCAGGAAGTGGTGTCCAGGCTCTCAGGATTACAGGGGGCGGGGTTCATTACACAGGCTTTGGGTCCCTCCACATGGGAGCCTGTGCCCCTTCCTGGAGGTGAGAATTACTATAGCCATTATGCATTGCTGGGGGTGGGAAGGGTTGCCATGCTGGGTAGAAAGAAAGAGGAAACCCTAACAGAACTGCAAGAAGGTATAATTCAATGTAGTGATGACAAAGAACTTTAGGACATTTGAATGTCCCATGACAACTTCAGTCTTTTGATAGTGGCTGCCCAGAGCTGCATACAAGGCGAAGTCTTTTCAGACTTGGAAGGAAGACAATAGTAGTTGATTGGCGATGTCTTCCAGTGGCAGAGTTTGGGGATAGGTACATCTGTACCATGAATTTGCTCTCCTTGAAGTAAGAATCTTCCAAAGGTTTGGTTTCATTTTTTTCCCCACAGAATTGATGATTCTGCTTGATTTGGAAGGGCTTCATCTTGGAGGTTGTTTCCTAGAGCTGGAGGTACATTCGTGGTGCTCTGTCCTGATGGTTCTCACCTGGAGGTGATTCTGTCCCCTAGCGGTCATTTGGCAGTGTCATTTTTGACTATCATAACTGGCATCTAGTGGGTAGAGGGATGCTCCTAATTATCGCTCAGTGTCCAGGACACCCTGCTAGGGCAAAGAATTATCCTCCCTGAATGTCACTGGTGCTGAGGTTAAGAAAACTCTCCCTCCCCCTGATAATCAGGATTCCTTGTTTTCAGGGTAGGGCATTTCCTGTTCAGATGGTTGAGAGCAGGCTGGTTGGGATCTCTGGATTACAATAAAGTAAGCCCGCCCTTTGGGGAATTAAAGCCATGAATAGCCTTCAGTACCATTATATAGGAACTAAAGCATGGTTGTATCAGGACAAGAGAGGTTTCTCAGAAAAGAGTAGTCAGACCACAGTGAGAAGCTATGCCACCCTGGGGGGATCCCTGGGGACTTAGAATCTGTTCTTTGTGGGCAGGTGGTGTAGGGAGATGAGCGAAAATAAGCCTTCAGACACACCGAGTCCTTTCAAAGAAGACCTCGTGACTTCGCTACGTCCTCAGGCTCAAATCTTGGGTTGTAGTTGGATGTAAAGTAGATAACCGGGGGATGGTTTTCTCAACACCACATCCATCGCTGTCCTTCTAACTACCCCAATTTCCTCCACTTTGCCTCCACTCTTCCCTTCTCTATATGGCAGCCATGTGAGCACAAGACCTTCCCACCCCTATGTGAGACCTTTGTGGCTTCATGTTTTCTTCAGAATACAAGTCAACATTGAATAACGTGAAAGATGGCAGAGTGTAGGAGCCTGGGCTGGTATCTCAATTCTGCCTCTCTTGCTGTGTGAGTTAGAGCTTGATATTGACCCTCTCTCTGCATCGGATTTTGGGTATATAAAACGGAGATGTCTGTGCTCCTCTTGTAGCGCCCCTCTCTTGTCAGCTCAGTGCACCCTGGCCCAGCTTCCAACTGCCAATTCCTCCATTTCTTTCCCAGAGGCCACTCTTTGCTTACCCCTGCCCACTTTCCCCTCCTACAACAGTGCCATGCTGGGGAATTCACGCTCTCTGAGGGCAGCCTTCAATGAACGACTGTGGGGAGTTGGAGTATATGTTCCCCAGCTCCCTCTTTTCTCAGACAGGAGAGCTGAGCCATGTATTCTCCACTGACCTACAGATTTCCCTGGCAGGGTTCATCGCTGTCAGATGGACTTTCTTGCCTTGGTTTCCTTTTCTTGTCTTACTTCCCCATTTAGCTATCAGTGTTTCCTAGTATAGTCTCACTAATAAGTATCTCAAGGTCAACTTCTGGAGGAACCCAGCCTAAGATATTTTCTGCTTGGGAAGCATCATTCATTCCTGAGTAGCAGCATGTATTGTACTCTAAGAGCTTGTCTATTTGACTCCAGCCCCAGTAGATGGAAAACTCCATGAAGGCAAGGACAGCTCTGTCTTGCTTATCTTTGTGACTCTAGAGTGTAACAAACATTCAGTAAGGATTCGTGGAGTGAGCGAATGACTGATAACCCCTTTTGGATCTGACCTGCTCTACATGCGAGCGTAACATCAATACATAAAGGCAGTTAACTGAAAAATTCTGACTATTGAGTAGGCGGTGATAACAGGGAATGTGGGGAATGGCTGACCAATCTGAGTTCTTGTGTTCGATCAAGGAACTTCATCTTGGGCTACTGATAGGAGCCATGGTGGATGCTTCTTTAGAACTTATGCAGACTGCAGCTTCTGCCGCCATCCAACTTGAATTGAGCACTTTCCTGGGATCAATGGAATTGGGACTATGGGCATCTTATTGCTGTGGCTGAGCATTGCCTTGTCCTTCCTTCCTCCCTCCCTCCCTCCCTACCACCACCCACTCTTTTCCCTCCTTTTTTCCTTCCTCCCCCATGTATCTATCATCTATTTTCTGTCCTGAAGTAGCTTCCCTTTGGGCCCATAGCTTTTCCCCTACTCCCTTCTCAATGCACCAAAATGCTCTCTGATGAAAAGAAATGTCAGAATTACTGCCCCCGCAAACATATTTCAGTCTCATTCTGTACTCAGGTTGTTTCTTGAATCTCTTTGCAGTGGCAGAAAAACAGATTGAAGTTTAAGCTTGATAACTGTCTCCTTAACTGGCAGGTAGCTCTGTGTGTGTATGTGTGTGTGTGTGTTTGTCTGTCTGTCTGTCTGTCTGTCTGTCTGTCTGTCTGTCTTTGGAGACTTCTAGAGGAACTGATAAAATCCTGCAAAATTCAATATCAGATTCAAAGACTTCACGTGAGCTAGTCAAGCCAGGCATCTGAACAGAATGATGAATGACAAGAGGCCAATGTGTCTTAGGATGTCAGACTGCAGTGGGCAGGTGATATCGTCCGCGTGTTGGTGGCTCTATAATTCTTTTGTTCTATAAATAATAGTGGCTAACATAGAATCAAAATAATAGAATTTCCTTCTAGAGTGATGAAGATCTATGATACTCAAGAGATAGGGAACTCTAGTTTTGGTATCAATTAGCTGTATGACAAACAACCTCTGAATCTCAGCAACAGACATCTAGCTTTTGCTGACGTGCAGGTTGGCTGGCATGACTCTCATGCCCTCCTGGGACAGTTAGGCCAGCCAAGGTGTGTTCTTTTCTTGGTAGAATGTCATGAGGGCCAGCTCAAGTGTGCAACACATTCTAAGCTTTAACTTATATCTTATCTGCTCCTGTCCCATTGACCAAATCAAGTCACAGGGTCAAGCCCAAAGTCAGAGGCAGGGAGGTACACTCTGACTTGGTGGGAGGACCTGCAAAGCCACACAGCAAAGGGCATGGTTCCAGAAACTAGTGAAGATTTGGGGCAATAGTTCCATCACAGTGTGCAGAGCTCAGGTTATGGAGTCAGAGACCTGAATTTAAAGCCCTGCTCTGCACTTGGGTTGAGTAAGTGACTTAACTTCTTGGAGCTTTGGTTTCTCGTTCATCCGACAAACCGGTGTAATACTGGCACTCACACAAGGGTGCTGTTGTGAGAATGACAAAATAATGCACCCCAGCCACACAGCTCGGGTTCTGGCATGTGAGTAATACATTGTAGCTGAAAACAAAAGCTGTAAGTGGTAAAGAAACTCTTCTGGGGCTGTGTATGTGAGTTAGACATCCACCCTTGACATTAGCCACCAAGAGATTTGCTGCTTCATTGCTCTTCCTGGAACTTCAATGGCCTGAAGTTGCCGATAAATCGGCTACCGTGCCTCTCTTAGATCAATGGATGGTCCTAACAGATTGGACTCTTTGAGTAGGAAGTTTTCTTTCAGCTTTAAATTGATCAGCAGGAAAACAAACAACGACAGCCGCTCAGGAGAGCAGTATTTCAGGGAAGCACACAGATGGAAGACCAGCTTGTGGCTCTGCTAGGCTCCAAGGAATCTATAGGAAACATGAATGGACTCGTTCGAGTTAAATATTTTAAATTTGTTGGGCTCACATTTATAAGCAAAATAATACCCTTTTATAAAAAACATTAAAGTCACCTGCTGTGCTTCAATAGCTTTTATAGTATAAGTGAATAATAAGATTAGATAGTGCTTTTTTCCCCCCTAGGGGTAGATCTACCTTATTTAGAAATTCCAGCTCCTTGTCAAGCGCTGCTAATCTCAGTAATGCATACTTACGGAGTCCTCCCTAGCAGCGGTAACTGGGCTCAAGATATGACCACATCGAGTGTTGTAATCCCAAATTATGTGTGACCCAATGAAAGGAAGATGATAAGGAAGCTGGCAAATGGAGCTTTTAATAATTTTTATTCAAGAGTTTATGTCTCTGATTTTCATGTATTTCCAAGTTCCATTAATAAAAGCAAAAAAAAAAAAAAAAAAAAGCTCTTAAGTAGAATTGAAAATGGATGCTGAAAAATATTGAATCTTCTTCCTCCAAACTCTTTTATCCATCTGCATCTGTGGTGATTTGATGAATGGACTTATAAAAATGCTCTTGAGTGTGAGGGCCGGAAGGATTCAGAGAAACCTTCCATCCCTCTTTTCATCTACAGAAGAGAAAACTCCTTGCCCTCGACATAGATTTGAGGCTGACTGGGAGATTTTTGCTCATTAAACTTGGATTTTTCAGGCAAGATTTCTTACCTCCTGCTTGTCTTCCTCTGAGAAGACATGAAAATTGGTCATCGAAATAATCTCCTGTGGGAAGGAGGATATAGTTCTTTAGAGATGGGGGTCCTGATCAGATTCTGTAGGACCTGATGTGCAAGGGCAAAAAAGAATGCTCATGTAGGGATAAAGAATTCAGGCTATCATAAGACTTTATAAGTAAGTGGCTTAATCAAGTTGAATACATGATTTCTGTCTTCTGTACCTCTAAGAAATGCTTAAAGTAGTCTAGTTGTCTGGACTTCAATTCCATTCTCCACTTCTTGAGCAATAATTGACTGAGAGGTTTTTTCTCTGGGCTCGGCGAGGAAAGAAAGCCAATCAGACAAAAAGTCAAATAGCCAGGTCTTTACTGGGGTTTGCGCACCCGGACGAGATTCTCCGGTCCGCAGAACAGGGGCCGGGGAAGTCGCCCCTGAACAAAGGGAAGCGCGCTCTTAAGCAGAAATTTCGCGGGCTTCCTACGTCGCCATTGGGGATTGGTCCTGTGATTCCAGGTGTGGGCTTTAATCCCTCAGTCTAACGTCAGCCACCTTTTTCCCCGGGTATGGCCGCCGTTTTGTCCCTCTGGGCCAGCCTAACATTGACCTCATATTGTTGGGGCATCAACACACCCAGCTGAAAATGTAGATTTCCCAATTTCACTTTTGTACAGGAGTGGTTAGTGAAATGTAAGAGGAATGGTTGTATGACACTTCTGGAAAACTTCTTTAGAGGAAGTTAAGCCAGTTGGGAGATAGGAAGCTTTTTGGCCATTTTCTTTTCTTCATTCTTTCTATCTTGAATGTAGATGTGATAACTGGGGCTCCAGCAACCATTTTGTGACCATGAAACAACCTTGATGATGAAAGCCCTGAGCTGAAGGTCACAGTTGAGTCTGGGTTGCTGGACTCTCAAACTCTGGACTCTGCATAAGAGACAAATAACCTCTATCTTGTTTGCATCCTCATCCTTTTTTTATAATTGTTTATATGCAGCTAAATTTAACCTCACTGATATAAAGTTATCCTTTAAATAATAATATTGATAAACAAAATAAATTAAAAATTAAAAGTTATTATTTCTCAATAATGTTAAAGAGCATTTATTAGATACCAAGAGAGGGATTATGAAAATCATTGAGGAGGAGGGGGAGACAGGAGAAATAATACCAATGTTACAATTTGCCAAAATCTCTCTTAAATCTAATTTATTTTGCTTGACAGTCCTGACACATAGCCTTATGTATATATATATATATGTACACATGATCTATCATATATCTATTTCTATACTGCTGTTTTCACTTTACAGATTAGAAAGTAGAGAGAGTTATGAAGCTCTTGTTTAAATAGTGCCAACCAGGCTATTTTGGTCACTGCTCAGCCCCAGTGCCTAGTTCAGAGCTCGACATGTGATCAAATTGGAGCTCCTGAGAAGTGGCGGCTCTTGAAACACATCTTTCTAAGAAAATTTGTAAATCAACACAAAGTGAAAATAAGAATATGGGGAACTTCTGTGTACCCATTATCCTGATTCAATAATCCTAAAAACCACACTTGCTTCTCCTGTCGTTTCATTCTCTATTTTTGTTGAGGTTCCTTAAAGTAAACCAGATATTTGCCTTTTTACCCCTCTGTATCTTAGCCCATGTCTCTGAAGTATAAAGACATTCTCTTACATGATTATGGCAGTGAGACTCTTGCTGACGCTCCTGGGAGAATGATCGGTGCTGCTTTCCTATGGACTTGAACCTAGCAGGATGGAACCCCAAAAATGTTGAAGTCAAAGAACAAAGCCAAGTAGTGCAGACAGAGTTCGGAGAGCAGACAGACTGATTTGGATTTTTAGAGCAAACCTTGCCTTTAGACCCTGTCAGTGCACTAAAAGGAACACATTCAATGTTGGGCATGTTATTTAGTCTTCTGTGTGTTATGGGCTGTGTTCCTGCTCCCCAAATACACATATTGAAATGCTAATCCCAGTATTTCAGAATGAGACCTTATTTGGAAATATGGTCATTGCAGCCCTAACTAGCTAAGATGAGGTCACACAGGAGTGGGGTGGGCTATATATCCAATATGAATGTTGTTTTTATAAAAAGGGAAATCTAGACACACACAGGCAGAGATTGGGGTGATCGGGAAAATTCAAGGCAGAGCTGAGTGCAGGAAAATCATCGGAAACTAAGGGGGAGGGCTGGAAGAACTCCTTCACTGCTCTCAGAAGGAGCCAACCCTGCTGACATCTTGACCTTGGACTTCCAGCCTCCAGGACTGTGAGACAAGACATCTGTTGTTTAAGCCTCCCATTCTGTGGTGCTTTGTGAAGGCAGTCCTAGGAAGGAGTGCACCTACGGGAAGGCAGACACAAGCCCCACACCTGGACTCGCTGTCCTGTGTGGGGACTGTGGCCAGCAAGTGGCCTCCCTCTGTCTGCTCTTGGGGTTAGATTCAGCTGCAGAGGCCACCTGGCCTGAGCCCATGCCTTCCCCTGGGAAGCCAGCATCCAGCATCTGAGCCAGGTAGAAAGGCCTGGCCATTTTAGCCCGATGGAACAACTCCCACGGCTGGTGTTTGCTGCCGAGCTCTGTGGGGCTGGCAGCATCACAGGCTGACATCTCTGCCTGTCCCGTGTCCTCCTGCCTTTGACAGTATTGAACCCTAGTCCATACCTTGTGCCCCAAACTCCATTTCCGTGCCTGCCTTTGGAGACCCCAGTGAGATACAGGGCTTCAGTCTTCATCTGAAAACCGTGGTGACGGTGGTCAGTGTTAGCCAGTGTCAGTGGGAGCGGAATCTCTGGATATTGCTGTCCTCATGCCACCAGAGAAGCGACTGAGAGCTGGGATAGGCTGCCCAATGCCTGGGGGAAAATATATCAAGGAAATGAGGTCGGCTGCTTGTTCTAGAGCCAGTTTACTGAGAATCTGGGGGCTCAAGTCAATGCATTTTGCCAGCTCTCTGGGGTGCTCCAGGCCCCCTGGTGATAGACTGACCCTGGAGGGCTGGTGCTATGTCACAATGAATTCCTTACGATTTCCTGCGACAAAACAGGGGGGCCGTGTTCCAGAGCGATCGAGACCTGTTGTTCACCCCCATTCAAGTGATGTGTTGCAGTTGGTTGTATTTTGAGATGCTAAATATTGAAGAGAAGGGAATAATGAAGTGGTTTTCACTTCGGGAGAATTTCCAAGTTCTAGAGTTTATTCATTTTATGGAGGGGGAGAAGAGTGAGGGGAGGCAGAGAAGGAAGGGAGAAGGAGGGCGATGTCAGTAAATGCATCTCTAAGTGTCCATCACTGTCTCTTTGAAGATTCAGCGCCTGGTCCGCTAGGCAGTCAGTCACAGTCCTTTCCCCATCCCCCACCCATGCTAAAAGAACCCAAGCAAGCACAAAACACATGACCTGTTATGCAACATATGAGTTTCAATAAATTCCCAGCTTTCTGTGCCTGTTTCCTTTAGATGAAATGCCTGTCTCTAAAAGCCTCATCACCTGTGGCTACATTTTAGAGACTTCTTTCCAAACGATGAATCGGGAAAAGCTTTCTTAATTTCCTTTTTTCCAGTCTGCCCTGTGGCAGTCTCTTGACAGCCTCCCATCTTCTAGCAGTGGCTCTGGCTTGTGGCTCCCCCCACTCCCCTAATTTAGCAATCTCTTGATGGTAGTATCATGTCATACCCATTATTATTATTTTTTTTGGGGGGATGTGTTTCTCTCTTGAAGGCTTTCTAATTAAGTCTTCTCGAAAAATGACATTTAATTATGGAGAGAGGTTTTCTTTTGGTCCCAAAGACAACAGCTATTTCAATCAAAGCCATGCAGTCCTTGCTCTTTTCCCTCCTCCCTTTCTCTTGCCCAGTGAGACGGAGAGAGAGAAAAATCCCCCAAGAAGCCATACTGAAGCTACATATTTTGTGTGTTTATTTGATTATTTTGACAGGCTTCCAGAGGGCTGTGAAAATTCCCAGGCTGGTTTCTCAGGTGGGGCTTCCATCAGATGAACAGGCTTGATTAAACAGCCTTAAAACTCATTATCAGCTCAGCCTGACTCCTTTCAAAATGACCTTTCTCATGTTATCTGATAGAGATCTTGGGTTCTCAGGGACTCCTGAGGATGGCACTGAAAAGAGAATCTGGTGCTGGGGGTCAAGTGACTTCAGTGCTTGTCCTGGCTGGTGATGAGGGCTGGGCTTGATTTTACAGTCGGCTTGGGGTGGATGGCGGTACCGTTCATTTCCAAAGATTACAAAAATGACAGCTTCGACACCCGGCACACTTGAACTTGACTCTCAGCTCCCTGTGTGCTAGAGGCGTGATGAGGCGGAGCCCCAGATATCTCATCTATAGCACGGGCTTCGCAGTTCCCACCCCGGTGTGGCGATGAGGGAGCAGGGGGCCATACCTGTGAGCACACTTAGCAGTTAGCCCTGCTCACTGGCTGGGCTCCCTGGGAACCGGCTCAGACATGGGCAAGACTGCTCTTGGGGTCACGCCAGCGAGAAGGAGAGGGCTCAGCTGTAGTGGAGGCCCACTGATGGTTTCCACTGAGCCCACAGGGAGCTCTGGAGCTAGCAGGACCCGAGGACCAGGCCTGCAGACACTGCATCCACCAGTTTCACTGGTGAGACCTAGGACAAGGTGGCTCTGCAGCTGAGCTGCCCATCTGTCCTTAGGGATCTAGCACCACCCAGAGTAGATACCGGCTGCTCTTGTTATTATGGGGTCAGGGCTACAAGGATCTTTGACTTTCTGAATGCTTTTTGTTTCTGTAACATGCAGAGCGCCGCCCTTGTGGAACATGGCATTACAGCCACTAGTTAGTGATTCATTTAACAGATGGGCACAGAGCTGCTCCTGCCATGTGCCTGGCACCATGCGGGCCACTGGGACGTTGCTTTGTTCTCACAGTTCACATTTTCTAGGAGGGTCTCCTGTTCTGCCTGGTTAGCTCATGTGATGGGTGGATCAGGGTGATATCAGGCTTCAGGGTAGGAACAAGCTACCTGCACTCGTCCATACACACACAGATGCACATGTGCGTGACATCGAGGGTCGTTGTGACGTGTGTCAGCTGGGTTCCCCAGGAAGCAGACATTGCAAGAGGTTTATTAGGGATTAACTGCTGTCATTATCTCATGGGTTTTGAAGGAGATGTAGGAGTTTGATGGAGAAGGAAGAGGCCTTCCAAGCAGGAGGAACAGCCTATGCAAAGGGGAGGAGAGAGGCTGGATTGGGGGAGCTGATGCAGGTCTGACAAAATCATGGTCAACTCAGCAGGGGATTCTGAAGTCAAGACTTCTCTTTGTGGGCACCATGTTGGACAGAATGGCCAGGTCCTGGTACCCCTGCCAAGCTCAGGGGTTGACTGGGGATGCCTGAGAAGAAGGTAGCCTTGGCTCAAATGCTGCTGTAGATCCTGAAGCTTCTCGTATTGAGGGAAATTCTTTTTTTTTAAAGGAAAGGTACAGGCAGGAATCAAGGTGCATAGACAAGTAGGGAGGAAGAAGAAGTACTTCACTTATTTTTATTTAATTGTTCACTTTGGTTGCTCCCCTGGCCTCGGGTCTTGAACCCTGGACCTTAGGATGCATGTGGTACTGGTCCCAAGTACACAAGATCTCTAGGCCACCACGGTGCTCCCATGAGGGAAATTCTTGAAGGCTTTCTGGCTGCCCCTGAAGATGAAAGGATTGCCTGCATGCAGAGTAGGGATGGCAGACACTAGAAGGAACTTGACGATGATTCTCCCCTTTCACCTTTGCTATTGCGTTTTCACAACTTGTGACAAGGAATAGGACACTGAAAGGTAGCTCTGGTGATGATACTATCACGATATTAATCTACTGAGTGTTGATTAAATGCCAACCTCTGCACCAGGCAGTTTACCTGCATGATCTCCATGAACTCTGCTTTGATACCTTTTTATTCCCATTATACAGATGAGGAAAACGAGGCCCAAAGGGAAGGTCATTTGTCCACATCATTTGGTGAATGAGTCTATGCCTCCACTCTTTGTGGGCCTGGCTGTCACACAGCAGAGATTAAGATTCGGGGAAAATGACCCGAGGAGAAAACAAAATCTGAGAGTGTGGCTTATCAGGGCTGATGGCAAAAATGGAGTAGGGCTTGATTTGCTGGGAGGTTAAGGGCCTCAGTGAACCCTGAGAAGCTGCTAAATCTTGCACGGTCCCCTGGGACCCTACCGTCACTTTGCAGATGAAGTGGGTAGAAGGGAAGGAGGCCTGGAGAGGGGTTGGGGATAGAACCTTAGAAACATGGTCTGTGTGTGTGTGTGTGTGTGTGATCCTCTAAGGAGAGCTCAAATTAGACTGCTTGCCTCCCTGGTTAATGGCGTAAGAGAAAGTCTCCTCCAGATAAAAATGGCTGGAAATACCCTGGGGCAGGGGTTTGAAGTCGGCTGTGCTTTTTCCTGTCAGAGCCAGGATTTCACAGGGAAGGCAAACCTTTGCCACTGCCATGCCAGCGGAAGCTAACTGCTTTTGAATCTTTGCCTGGCAGAGTCTAGGACGGAGAGTAACATGTTGCAGTTGGGCCTGTCAGAGATGACATTACGCCCAGAGTTTAGCGTTAGCTAGAAGCTGGGGCAGGGGCACCCGTCTGGCTGCCTGGGCTCCTACCCCGTTTGCCCATCCTCTCTTCATTCTTCATCTGGGGTTATTTCTCTTTACCTACCCTGCTCCAATACCTGAAATGCCCCACACCATTGCTTACATGGGATCCACACCACTTCGTGAGGTACCCGGGACACAGCCCTATCCTACTATATTATTTGCAATGAGCTGTTCTCATTCTCTAAACATGCCATTTCTTTTTTTTTTTTTTTTTTTTTCCTTTCTCTGTCTCTGGGGCTTGAACCCAGGTCACTGGGCTTTATATAACCTGCCCTTTAGCCACTGAGCCACAAAGGAGCACAACCTTGCCTCTTTCTTGCCTCCTTGCTTTTGCATAGGCTATTCATCCTGTGTGGAATCCCTTTCCCCTCTTCATTAAACTCCTACACATTCATCAAAGCCCATTTCAAGTTCACCTTGACTTTGACTCCTGTGGCATAGGGGTTTTCAGCCACGGCCCAGTTTGCATATTTCTTTGTTGTGAGGATTGTTCTGGACATGGCAGGATGCTGAGCAACGCCCCTGGCCTCTACTCTAGATGCCAGTAGCCTTTACTTCCACCAGTTGTGACAACGAAAAATGCCTCCAGACACTGCCCAATGCCCCGAGTGAAAAATCACCTGAGTGAGAGCATTGGCTTCGGCTGCTCGCTGCTGCTGCTATGCTTACTTGTTGAGGCCCCTTGTCTCACTGTGTGCTAGTTATCTGCTTCTTTGTCTGTCCCTTCATCAGACTAAAAGCCCTTGCAGGTTGGAAGTTGGTCTTAGCCCCCATGGTGGCCCCAGCTCCCTGGATAGAGTCTGGCACTTAGCAGATGCTACATAAATATCTGCTAAACACAAAAAGAAATAGGGCATCGAGCTGGCCGATAGCAGCTCTCCGGTGTGTTTCTCCCTGAAGCCAAGAGCGATAATTGCCCTCAGATGATGGTGGAGACTGCCTGACGGAGTTACGCAGATTGCTTGACTTAAAGGACCTGAAGCTCTCAGATAGAGGTGCTTCGTTTATGTTGCCTGCCGTGGCTTTCATCATCTTTTAGCCTGTGGAGCACTCTCTTCAGAAAGGCTTGGAACTTTGAGGATGACAGTTGGATTAGATGGACTGATGGGGGATCCCTCTGGAGGCCCAACCCATGCAAATTTAGGTTATTTTAAAATAAAGTACTTCTTTATCAAGTGATTGCAAATACATCTTATGCTTGGAGGTGATACACAGACATAGCGGTTAAAAGTGAGGACTCTGGGCCAATCTGCCTGGATTAGAATAGTTTCTCTGGACTATTGATGGCAGCCTCAGTTTCCTCATCTGTAAAATGAGTATGATAGCAGTATCTCATAGGGCTAGTGTGAGAGTGAAATGAATGAACATCTGTGAAATGGCACATCGCTAAGACTCTATACAAAGACTCAGTGTATTGTCACAGTCATCATCCTTATTGTAACTTTTAAGTGTATCCCTGAATGATGGTTCTAGAATGGACTTTCTCTCCCCACGTCTCCCCACTTTAGTCCTGGGCAGACATGGCTAGTTGACCACGTAGCACTTTCCCCCTGAGCCCTAGAATCCTTCTCCAGGCAGCCACTGCCAGCAGCTCACTGTACACACAAAATGTGAAGCCCCTGCTGTTAACTGCCCCCAGGGATCTCCATTAAGTACATTCCAGGGGACTGGGGCGGTGCCCTGCATCACGGAGTGAATGATATGAAGAACAGTTTCCTTGGACCTCAGGCTTGAATGTGTTTCCATCCCTCCTCCTGCTGTTGTACCTGTGACCGTGTCACCCCAAACCTCTCCACAGTGTCAGTGCCAGACCCCAGGGAAGCCACCATGACAGACTCCTTGGGGGAACCCATCCGCTGGAGAAAGATGGGGCCCAAATCTACATCCTTAGTGCCTTTGATCAGAGCTTCTCAGACTGTGGTCCTTGGCCTGGTGCTGGTCTACAGACTGTTACTGGTCTGCTATAAGTACAGAAATTGGGAGGGTGTTTCCTGCAGCAGCCATAATAATATACCACTGACTGGGTGGCTTCAAGCAAGAGACATTTATTCCCTTGCAGCTCTGGAGGCCAGAAGTTCAAAATCAAGGTATTGATAGGACTAAGCTCTTTCTGAGACTCCAGGTAGATTCCTTTCTTGTTTCTTCTAGCTGCTGGTGGTTCTGGCCATCTTCGCATCCCTTGGCTTGTGACTGCGTCACTCTAATCTTTGCCTCTGTTATCATATGACCTTTCCTGCATGCAGCTTGTCTTCCTCTAAGGATACCGGTCACTGCATTTAGGACTCATTCTTATCCAATAGGCCTCATCTTAACTGATTACATCTGCAAAGACGATCTCTAAATCAGGTTGCATTCTGAAGTTCCAGATGGACATGCATGTGGGAGAAGGGAGCACTGTTCAACTCAGTACAGACGGAAAGCATTTCCTGACCAGACTTTGAGTGGCATCATCTTAGATGATTCTACCCTCCTGTCACATCAGTTGTGTGGCTGGGTACCCCGGAGGGGCCCGCTTGAAGGTGAGCGGTGGAGGTACTTGGGGAACCACAGTGCCTCCAGCCCAATCAGAAACAGTAGATGACTCACAGAGGAATGAGGGCTGAACAAATAAAAGCTTCTGGCTGAATTTGTGCCTGTGCCTCTGTTTCAGAATCCTTATGTTTTGTGTTTCCCCGATGCCTTCTAAACCAAACACTCCTACCTGAGTTAGGTTTGTTTGCTTAAGTGTTTGGTTTTCTCATTTTTTCCTAAGGAATAATTTTCTAAGGAAAGCAAACGAGGGCCACAGCATGAGGCAAAGGCATGCATTAAGGAGAATAAACAGAATCTGTGACATCCCTCAGTGTTCTTTCCCCGGGGCAGCTCCACTGTTAATGAATTTGAAGAAGTTTGTTTGACAGCAGAGGGGTCCCTGGGAGAAAGCCCAGGACAGCTCTGTAGATGTGACTGAGAAATTCACTTTTCTTCTCACCAACCCTGTCTCCTCATGAGGACACTGGCCTGGAAGTAAAGTGACGCTCTGTGAGCAGGTTACATAAGGCTGATGCTGCTTGGATTGGGATCCTGGACAGAATGAAAAGGTTGTGACAGGGACGGCTGGCAGAAATCGGAAATGGATGGCAGATTAGATATTAATGTTATAGTCACATTGAATTTCCTGATTTTGAAAACTAAATTGTGATTATATAAGAAATTGTCCTTTTTCCTGGAATATACACATGGAGGTATTTAGGGGTCTTAAAAAAAAAAAAAAACAACCTAGAAGATCTTAACGTCAAAGTAGAGGGTGAGGACTAGTGTCTAGAGTCCAAAAGACTGAGTTCAAATTCCAGTTCTATTACACCCTGAATGTGTGACCTGGACAAACCATTTGATTCTCTGTGCCTCTGTTTGCTTGTCTGTGAAATGAATCTAATGATAGTACATTTCCTCCTGGGGTGATTGTGAATATTTGATCTGATAACCCATCAATAGTCCTGAGAACAGTCCTGACGTATAAACACACTTGATCGTGTGAGAGGCAGCTATAAGACATCGCGACAGCTCAGTGCGGATGACAGCCTTCGTCTTCCATCCAACTTCCCTCCCAAACATGAGTCTCCACGGAAACACTCCATGAGAAGCAGCAGCATTTAGACCCCAGAGTCAGCCCTGTGAGTGCCTTAGGCTAACTTTTTGCTCTGCAAATGGAGGAACTGACACCTAGAACACCAAGGTCAACTAGCTTGTCAAGTTCAGTCTGATGGGCCACAAGTTTAATTAGCACCAAGGCCAGTGCTAGACACCATGGGGGTTTCAAAAACAAGTACACTCGAAGGCCAAGTGTGTGAATTTGAAAGTGAATATATACAATCATTACACAGTGTTATTGAAGACAAACCAGAGAAATCTTGCCCACATCTCCCCATGAACTCTCACAGTCCTCCAACCTGCAACTTTAAAATTTCCATCTCTTGGCGCACCCCTGTGGCTCAGGTCACTGGGGTGGCTAAGGTGCAGGCCACGTAGAGACCAAGGACCTGACTTCAGGATGCCCCCAACCTTCCCAAGGAAAAATAGGTAAATAAATGATATTTCAAAATTCCCTCTCTCTTTAACTTTACTCAAAGCCTCCTCTGAGTTGGATGTCAGCACTCTTCCCCATTTCTCCCTGAATACCTTGCCATGCTCTATTTCACACCTTCAGTGGCTCCCTATTGCCTTTGAGAGAAACCTCAAACTCCTTTGCAGGGTGTGTAGCAGTCCAACTCCTCAGAACTGTACTGTGAGTAGAATGATAGACAAGTCACAAAATGTATTGAGCACCTACTGGTGTGTGAGTCCCTGGGAGGAGACATAGGAGGGTTTGTTGCCGTAAGTGTTGGCAGCTTACAGGGTAGCTGAAAGCAAACATGCTTCTCCATGTAATGGCGACACTGTAGAGACAGAGGGAGTGGTGTCTCTCTGGGTGCGGCTCCTGGAGACATCCCTGCGTCTCATCGTGAAGTTATAGTGAATGAAGAATGCATGACAGAGGCCAACACGCTGTGGTCAATGCTCATGGCACGCGTGGGGGCCAAAATGGGGGACCTGATACGTTTCACACTGTGACAGGCAGAAATATGCTATGCTCAAGTATGTCCACATCCTTGATCCCCAAAACTCTACCTGGCCACAAGAACTTTTCAAGATGTGCTCTGCGAGACCAAGAGGGGAGACTACGTAGGTGATGTCTGAGTGGAACTGCAAGGTCCTTACAAAAGGGAGGCAGAAGGAGACTCGATTATAGAAGACGAAATCGAACGGGCGAGGACAGAAGTGAGAGGCTGGAGTGGTAATGATTGCTGGCCGTGGGCTACGAGGCAAGCAGCGTGGGTAGAAGCTGGCAAGGCAAGGAAAGAAATTCTCCTCTAGAGTTTTCTACCAACGCCTTGATTTTGACCCCAGGACTTCCCACCTCCCCGACTGTAAGAGAAGTCTGCTTGGTGTAAGCCGCTGCACATGGTCACTTGCTACTGCAGCCATAAGAAGCGAACACACACAGGCCTGTGTCTCCCTGCAGCAACGGGTCCTCACGGCACTGTGACTGACGTCAGGAGCAGTTTTCCCAGCCCAGAGCCTGCTTTCTCTCCAGACCTAGAGGGATGGCGACCCCACCCCCACGGATAATGGCCCCAGGACACTGCACTGTTTTCTACTGGTTTCCCCAACCCTGCTCATAGTTTTAGAAACAGGCCTAGATCAACACATCTACTCTGATAACCCAGTTGAGGAAGCCTGTTGCGTCCTGCCAGGACCCTAACCAGTATGCCTGTTAATCCCTGTGGAAGTCCAAAGGTGCAGTCCTAGGTTTCTGTACATTCCAGAACATTCCCGTACCTAGATTTCCACACAGCCCAATGGCCGGCTTCCAGTGGTCCTTCTCCGCATTCTCACTGCTGCTGCCCTGAGCTTCATATACACCATGGCAGCCTTGTCACCTCTTCCAAGTCCCCCAGAGCATCGACCCACGGCAAGGATTTCTTCCTAATGTCATCTTGAGCTGAATATTCCACCAGGGGCACAAAGAGGAGTGTATGATATTGCAGCCACAAGAACAATGGTTGGTGGCCGCTGTGACATCACCAATCCCAAAGGTACACTGGGCTTCCTCTCAGAACTTCAACAGCCCCAGGCTTCCCTCCAACTTGCTGAGTCATCTCTTCTCCTCCTGGCTCAGTCCCTCCCCTCTTGGAAGCTTTGGAGTGAATCCTGGAAATGAAGGCAGAAAGCTCACCCTCTTTGCAAACACAGTGCTATACCTATGAGGAATTCCCATGGATCGGGGAGTGGGGGACAGTCAATTCAAAAGTAGCAGGAAGTTGCAGATTGGAGGTTAAGAAGCAACCCAAAATGAGAGAAGGCAAGAAGAGCGAGGTTGAGGAGCAAGGAACTCTAGTGACATGGCCCAGGAGAAAAACAGTAGACGAGAGAGCCCCAGAGGGACTGAGGAAACTGACAATGTTGGGCATTGTATCTCACCTGGCTTCCTTGAGTCTTGAACCGCGGGCCAGCTGAGCCATCCCCAGACTCCGGTAAGAATGTACTGCACACTACTGGCCTGTTTTGGTAACTCTGAGGCTTGGAGGCAAGGGGCTACAGTCACAGCAAGGCAAAGCGAAGACACCAGCTTCTGGAGCAAGTCAGCATGAAGCCACCTAGAATTCCAACAGGAAGTGACTGAGCGTGCCAAAGCCTACCTGAGAATTTCCAGGTGCATCCAAGAAGGCGCTGACCCCCCACCATACCTGGGGTGGGAGAGTGGACCATTTTGATATTGATTCCAAAGGGTCAAGTCACCCAGGAAGCCTGGAAGGAGGAGAGAGATCCAAATGACACAGGTAGGTGGCATTTCCAAGCTTTGTCTTCTTTTCTTTTTCAAGGAAAGGCCCAGGCAGGAATGAAGGGGAGCAGAGATAGGAAGAGAAAGAAGGAAGAAGCAGCATTTTACTAATGTACTTAGTCGTTCATCTTGGTTGCCCTCTCCTGCCCTGGGTGGTGAACCCAGGTCCTTGGGATGAGTGTGGACTGTGCTGGCGGACTTAACCATTAAGCCACCAGGATGTGCTGATTTCCAGACTTTGAACCTGAGCACAAATGGTCAAAGCCTCTTAATCATAATGCAAAATAGAGATATGCCCAATTCTCTGCCGAACTTTTTCTGTGTTTGTTCATGTCTGCGAGACAGAGTCAGTCAGTGAAAAGACTAAAATTAACCGGCAATCTGATGTGTTGACGTTTGGCATCAGTAACTGAAGCTTCTAGGAAAGACAGATTTGTAAGATGAACTTAGTTTCATGGTGACACACAAGCTTTTAGGACAAAATTCTGAGAGTTCTGCATTTTTTCTGCATCCACCTGGCAAAGCACGGTGTGAGAAAGGAAGCTGGTCTGGTCAGTCCTTGAGGTAGAAGAGGGAAGAAAGACAGAGGGGCAGAAACGATTCGATGAAGGCCGACATGCACCCCCTCCACCCCGCAATTATAGTCGCTGGAATGCGTTTTTCTAGTGACATTCATCAATATGCATGCCCAGAACCAATGCTTTTCAGAAATGTAAAACAAAGTAAGGCTCTGTGGCTAACTATAGAATTAATTACGCTGCTAAATGCCTAGGGTCTCTGAGCTGGGAAACCAGTCTTATGATATGCCAGAAACTGAGCCAATGGTTAACTAAAATTCTCATTTTCTTTTGGTAAATACCTGCGGTGGTAGGGACTTCTACTATCCCCACTTGACAGATAGGGAAACCCAGGTCAGAGAAGGGAGGTCACTTAACTAGTGTCTGAGGAGCTAACCAAGAAGTCAGAAATCAAGCACTTACACTGCAGAGAACTGAATGCAGGGAACTGGTTACCTAGGGAAAGAGGGAGGAGGGAGGTGAGGCCGCCTGGAGATTATAAAGAGCAGAAAGATGTTCCACCCCTTCACTAGAGGGACAAAGGCAGGAGGTGGGGTTCCAGGAACCCTAGGCCAGGTCAGCTGCTGGAGTAAAGCTGCCAGGAGGTGCAGAGGTGGAGCTGGGGGAAAGAATCCCCTGGCCTCTCCCCGCCTCTCAGCTCCTAGTCCAGTGAAGCCTTCCACTGGCTGAATCCTTCAGGGAGCCAGCTGACAAGGAAACCTGGGAAATGCAGTCCCTGGGATGACCCCCTCATCCAGGACAACTAGTAAATGACTTGATCGGAATTTGCCCCAGGTCTGATCCAAAGCCCAGTAACCCACAGAACACAGCAGTCAGCTTACAATTTCTCCAGGGCGGCACCGGTGGTTAGTGCCACGTGGAGCTGGGAGGCCCAGATGACCCTCCCAGATTCTAAGCAACCCCATGTGCACAAGGGGGTCACTCTCAGGCATGAGTCCCAACCATGGCGCAGGTGATAGCAACTTGTATGACTTTCAACAAGTGATTTCACTTCTCTGAGCCTCAGTTTCCTCCTCTGGAAAATGGGTGCTAGAAACACCCACCTTCCAACATTGATTTAAAATGTCCAGAGCATCTGGCTTGTAGCAGATGCTCAAAAAGGATTCTGCCTTTTATTGAGTTGTCCTGACTCCCGAGCTTCCTTTCATCATTAGCCTCCTCAGCCGTTACCTGTTCTTGGCCTTGAAAGTGCTCTGCCCTGTTACTCTGTAGACGGTCCCTCCATGGGGGCTCCCCTGGGGCTTCACGGTGGTGAGACCAGGCTGTGTACATCGTGTCGGGAGGTACGTCCTATCAGTGCGTCTGTGCCAGATGGGGTTCACTTTAATCACTTTGGGTACACGTGCAGCAGCTCTCGCCACTATCGGGTCCCCACTCTTTATAGGAGCAAGGAGCTTCTCATGCAGATGCACTAGGGGCCAGGGAGGTGGCCGCCCCACTGTGGCTTCCCAGCGAGGGTCACGTCTGGGTGCCAAGCTCTCCTTCCTCTCTTCAGCGTGTGGAACTGTGGATGCCTCCTCAGGAGGTGCACATTCTTGGGAGCTTTCTGGGGAAACTCAGCAAGGTCATTGCAGACCCAGCCTGCCTGCTTTCTCCTCCCCCAAGATTTCCTCCCAGTGAAGTTCCAGCCCTCTGGTAACTGTTTTCCTTGCCAGAGTTCTCACCCTGTTTTTAACACCTTTTCCCTCCTCCCTCCCTCCCTTCTTTCCTTCCTCTCCCATCCCTCTTATCCTCTCCACCTTCATCTCTCCCCACCTGCCCTCCGTTCCTTCTTGATCACATTGATGCTCCTGTCCACCAACTGTATGTTCTTCCTGAAGCAAGACAAACACAGCTGGCTCTCAGGCTCCTCTGGAACCATCCATTAAACAGGTTTGCAGTGAAATCGATGATCAGACACTTTGCTAAGTGGTGTGAGAATGTCAGGGTAAGAAAGTACCCTTTCATCTTATGAATGAAGAAACTGAGGCACAGGCCCTACAGCCACCCAGAGGGGTGTGTGTGTGTGTGTGTGTGTGTGTGTGTGTGTGTGTGTGTGTGTGTCTAGAACTCGGGCCCCCTGACCTGGACTCCCAGCCTCCAGGACCCAATTTAAGCCCCAGGTGGTGAATTACAAACTTAATGTGGTTCTGCCCCAGCCATGGTTGGGTCTTGCTCTCAGGTTTGTTAATTGTGCCCTTCTTGTCGAGGAGAAATTCGGGGGATTTGGAGATCAAATATTTACCTTCTCAACAAAGCAAAGTCAGCCTGAATACAATGCGGCCCTCAGGCCCCTGTGGAACTAAACGGCCATGCGGGTGTGGGTGCAGGTGCCCCCGGGGCGGCGCTCAGCGGGTCTGTCAGAGCTTATGCTCTGCTCTCTGGTTGATTCTTTGTTCCTGTCTCTGACACCTTCTCTGCCTTGCTCTCTCTCTCTGTTTCTGCCAGTTTCTTCTCTCCAGATGTCGCTCAGCCTTGACTCTGGATCTCTTGACCTCCGTCTCTGTCCGTCGCTCCATCACCCTGCCTCCAGCTCTGTGATGCCCTTGGCCCCAAACATCCACAAAGTGCCTCCCAGTCTTTGCACATACATCCTGTCCCTTTCCAGGAGTGCTGAGGTCCATGTCCCCCAGTCTGCCTGCCTTATTCACCTGTCAGGCCTGACCTAGGTTTGTCTAATGCTTGGAGGAGCCTAACCCCAGGAGGACTCTCACAACTTGAAATGAGATTTGTGTGACAGTAACTGACTTGCTGTTTAATGAGTTGCACTCAGAACAGTACCTGGTGCCTAGCAAGTGCTCTGTTAATGTTTGTTGCATAAGTGAGCACACAACAGAGAGACCCTCCCTGATTCCCCCCAGTCTGGGTCTGCGCCTCCCGGCAGCTGGTCGAATTGCTCTCAAGTCCTTATCTCTGTTATCTGTGCTTAGGGTATTGGGTGGGCTGCTCTAACAAGAGATCAACGGTAGATCAGAGGTGGCTGGGTCAATGGTGGGCCTCACAGTTGTCCGTGGACCCATCGACCATCTTTAGCACAGGAATTCCTGCAGCCGCAGCAATGAGCAAACCCAGAGGCACAAGCTAGGGGTTTTCTGGGCCACCCAGGAGTGACATGAATGGCTTCTCACATTCCATTGGGCTGAATTCAGGTGTGTGGCTACATTTAACTACAAAGGAGGCTGGATGTGTGTGCCCAGTGTGAGCCCTGAAGATGGGAGGACAGGTATGGTCGGCAGCTGGCAGCTCAGACCAGTCTGGCCACTCGTTTGTCCCCAGTATGGCTGTCCCTGTCATCTGTGTGTCCTGAGCAGTTAACCCACAGCTTGGTTCATTGCCAACTAGCAGTTCCCAAACTTCCCTGCATGTTGGAACCATTTGAGGGTCTTAAAAACATCCCGATGCTTGCGGATTAGATTTTTTTCTAGGTGGTTCTAATGTGTAGAAAGATTTAGAAACTGCTGCTGTTGATTCCAAACAAATGAATGAACGATCACATCTGCCACCAGGCATTGATTCTCTGTGCCAGTAGTTACCCACTGATCTTGGGAGATGATGTGTTTTGTTTGGCTTCTTTTTTTCTTTTTAAAAATTATATCAATTGTCGAGATTTAAAAGCTGCGCGATAACAATGAACACTTTTTTTCACAAGCACTTTGGACTTTTGCTCTCTCTTTAAACATTCAGATGATCTGGCAACACTGGGATCCTTGAGCTCAGCATGTGCTCTCCTATTTGCCACACTCCCCACCTCTCCCTTATACACCCCATCTCCTTTACCCATTTTGGCCTCCCTGGAGCTAAAAGGCATTTACATTTGGTTTTTTGATCTAACTAAAATTCTGTGTGTTATGGCAAGAATTCCGGTTCATCCCAGAGTCAGTCTCCTTTGACAAAGAGTGGTGTGTTCTCAAGGGCATTTGAGGTCAGGCAGTTTTCCTGCCTCTGCCCTCAGTCCATTTGCTCCCCCAGCCCACTGGAAGCAGAAAGACATGCTGGCTATTTCATCAGTGCTCTGGGGTGTTGGCAGAGGGCTCAGTGGGACAAGCACTGAGCGGGGAGTCAGGACGCCTGGGTGCTGCCCTGGGCTCTGCACTAATTGGTGGTCGGGGCAGGGACATGTCTCACCTGTAAATGGAGGCAGTTGAACTCAGTGACCCTTCAGTTCCCATCGTACTCTCCGACCCAGGGAATCAGGCCCCCCTTTAAAGAGTCTAGAGGTTTTCCCTTTGAAAAGAGCCATTTTTGAGTTAGAAACTGCTTCGTGGCTGGCCCGTTCCTGTAATGCGGCTGCTCACACATCTTTTCCTGATAGGAATCGGCCTTTTGCCAGGGCTGCAGATAGCTATGCGCAGCTCTATGGCAAGTAATTAAATCAGTAAATACAATATTGTCATACAAATCCCATTAACAGGCGCAAAAGGGGAGATTGCATCTTTTAGGAGAAAACTTAAAATTAATGTGTGGCATCTTTTGGGGAAGGACTTCTATTTTCTCTGACCCAGACTAATAGTTTGTTTATAGTGAGTACTCCCAGAGAGGTATAGGATAAAAACCTCAATTTACCACAGGTCGACTCACTCTTTCGAGTTCTCTTTTTCCTAAACGAGTCTCGCGAAGGCATCCAGAGGGCTCTCTCTGCAGGACAGTCTCACGACAGGGCGTCCCTGTCTGGTCACTGTGGAGGTAGCTGTGCATGCAGAGTGGCTTCAGGAGAAAGGGGGCTTCCTTTCTCCTTCACGCTGAAGGTGAAGGAGCCAACATGGATGCAGCCTGAATTGCTACGCTGTGAACATCTATTAGCCTCTAAGACTGCAGTTTTATCTTTTGGGAATGTGCCTGAGCAAGGCAGAGACCAAACACCACAATGCTGTTGCGTCATTGTTTTCACCTGGTTTCCCCAGGCGTAGACCCCAAATCAAGGATTCAGACATATGTGGTTCATTTGAGGGGTGATCCTAGAAACATTAAGGGTGGGGAGTGAGGGTATATGAGAAAGAGAAGGGAGCCACAAAAGGCTGAGTCATCAAGCTATTTATGACTGTGACCACTGACACTCAGTCCCACTGCACAGACTTGGCCGCTACTGCAGACCAGGCACCTCAGGTGACCCACCTATGGAGTGCGGGAGTGGGGTGTTTATACCCCTGCACTGTCATCATGGGTCGAATGTTACTCCCTGGGGATGTTAATTCCATGAACGAGGGTAGTGTGGTGTGTTGGGCACACTGCACAGGTAAGGCCCACGAGGACATGGGGGTGCATAAGAATGTATGTCACAGCCCCCATATCTCATATTCCTTTTCATGACTTCGTTATGCATTTTTATGGAAGTAACATCGGTTAATAACATCATGTAAGTGTCAGGTGTACAGCATCATTTGACATATGTCTCTCCTACATCTTGATCACCACCCAAAGTCTAGTTTCCATCCAGCACCGACCCTCCTTCTCTTGATAAGTGTTCAGGACTCAGAAGCGGCCTCATGCCACACCTCCCTGATTAGCCTTTAGAGGGAGCTGAGCCTACCTACACTCCAGAATCTAGAAAAGGGACCATGTCTGCTCCCCATCACAGTGCTCGTTTTGGTTTAGGGCAACACGTGAGCAAGAAGCTGGGAGATGCTCGGGGGTTCTCCCGCTCTTGAGAGTGGGCTTCTGAAGTCAGCCTCTCTCCTGTGTCTGGACTTGGGGGATAAAGCACACAGGTTTGAGTGTCTTGGGAGGCCATCTTGAGGCCCTGAAAGAGTCCAGCATCCAGAAGACATGGAGAGGAAACAAACCTGAGCTCTGGTCTCCTTGCACTGCCGTCCTTGAGACGTAGCCTTCCTTAGGACTCCCAGTTGTCTGAGCCAGTGATTCATTCTGTTACTTCAGCCTGTCTGAGTTGTTCATTGCATGAACCCGCATACTCCCTCTGTGAGTTATGTGAGGATACTCAGTTTGGGCGAGGGAGGCGAGAACACGGGTTTTCTCATGTACTGTTGGTTGATGACAAAATGATAGGACTGGTCTAGAAATTAGTGGGCAGCACAGTGCTATGATTGTGAGTTTGCCTTTTGGAGACAGGCAGACTTGATTTAATCTTTGGTTCTGCCCGTTTTCAGCTGTGTGATGTTGAGAGATCATAGACCTCTCTGAACCTCAGTTCCCTCATCTGTAGAATGAAGGCAAATAAAAGCACCAGGCTCCTAAGATTATTCAGAAAGTAAAGGAGGGCAAGTCCTGGCATGGAATCCATGCTCAGTAATTGCTAATGCTAATGACTATTTTTGTTATGGAGAGGAAATGCCATAAGGATCAAGATTAGGTATGTGCAAACTTCTTGACTCAGCAAATTGGACTTTCAGAAATTTACCCTCAGTAAATAATCAGGTACATTTCCTAAAGACGTTGCATGAGAATTTGTACCATTATTTTAATTGGAAAAATGGAAAGAATCTTTAACAGCAGGATCTCTGTTATATCAATTATGCTACAACTATGTGATGTAATATCTTGGGGTTATTAAGATAAAATTTTATACAGATATAGTATGTTATGCAAAGATATTCTTTACATATTAAGTGGGACAAAATTAGGTTGTAAGGCAATATAGAAAAATTGGCACTGCTTTTCTAAGTATATGCTCCCCAACAAAAGATTTGTTCTTTTGGGGGTAAGTGTGGGATTCTGGGTAAATTGCAACGCCTGCTTTCCATGTTTGGGTGTTTAATTATGCAAAGGACACAAATTACTTTTATAATCAGAAAATAGTGGCAAAGTTCTTTCTATTGTAATAGAAATTGTTTTTTAAAAATACAGATGAGGTTCAGTTCTCTCAGCCTGTTGTTAATGCCCCTTTGATATCTCTCATTGTCAAAAGTAGGTTTTTCCTATTCCACACAAAAGATCTGGGTCACAGAAAGAATTTTTTCTTAACCTTTTTTTTTTTTTTTCATTACTAAAGTAATATGTGTCTCAAGAAAAAAAATTTAATTATAGAAATATATTACTTAAAATAAATTAGTGGCACACCCTGGTGGCTTGGGTGTTAAGCCCATGCCTGGGGTGCAGTCCACATACAGCCCAAGGACACAAGTTTGCCTTCCAGGATGGAGGAGCACAACTAAAATGAGCAACTAAGTAAAAATGCTCCTTCCTCTTCTCCCTTCCCGACTACTGTGCCTACCTGCCTTCATTCCTGTCTGCATACCTTCCTCTAAAAATTATGCATATAATATAAATGATTTATATATAACTTGTACATACACACACACACACACATACATATATAAATTTAGAGATACTTTCCTACACCTTCATTTCTCCACTATCTTGCTCCTAAATTTAAAAATGTGTGTATTTTCAGTTTTTCTATGCATATACTTATCTCATATATATTTGCTCTGTAAACGCTAACATATATCTCTTGTATTTCTTTTATTCTAAACCATCATTGGTAATAAGTTACTTTTTTGACTTAACAGCCTTTCAGCAAAACAAAATGATGCATTATTTGAAAAAGCAAATCTTAATTTCAAAAATAACTTGAAAAATTTTGCTGCTTAAAGATGAAAGACTTAGAATTTATACATAGAATGATTTTTCTTTAGAGTTGTGGCTTATTAATGGTAAAATGCACTGACCTTAAAGTGTATGGTTAGATAAGTTTTGAGTTATATGTTTTAAAAAACCCACAGGGCCATACTTGATAAACTTTCTTGCAGCTCGCTTTTTCCACTTAACAATATGTCTTAGCCACCTTTCCCCGTCTGTCCCATTCTTTAATAGCTGCATAGCGTTCCATCATTGTGATGTGTGGTCATTTATTTCCCTCAGCCCCGACTGATGGACACTGGGCTGTGTTCAATTTCTTTTGCTGTTACAAACAGTGCAGCGACTATCCTTGTACATCTATCTTTGTGCCCTTGTGGGAGAATTTTTTTCATAGCTGGATTGTTATAAATGTCTAAGCGTGATCAATTCAGAGTGTTTCACGTAAAAGTTGAAGAGATGGAATCTCTTCTCTCTTCTCAGAAGGGCACAGTCAGGCAGACACTGTCTTGCTCATGTTCCCCCCATGATGATGCTGACCAGGGTCATCAGATTTCAGATCATCCTCCCCAAAGTGGGGAATTCTTGGCAGAGCTCACTGGATTCCCTGCCCCCAACCACCACCATCTTTACGTTTTCTACCCTGGGTGAAATCCTATCTACTCATTTAGGACAGCTTGGGGGTTTGTAGTTACCAGTGGAATGCCAGCTCAGTGCTGGGCTCACTGGGCCCTGGGTGATGATGGTGAGAGTGATTGTCCTGCTCTCCTGTTCCAGGGGTGAAGCTGCCCTGGTGGAGGAGGTAACAAGCGAGGAAACCAACAAAGAATGCAGAAAAGCCAGGTGGGTTACTTCTTAATGCCCCACTGGCTAGTAACGAGGTGCTGGGGACATTAGGTGCCCTATCTTTTGAATGGCCCTGCCAGCTCCATTTGGGATGGGGGACCTTTCTCTCTGGTCAAACATGTGTTATTTCTGTCTTGTCCAATTTGCAGAAGAGTCTGTTCCTGTCTCTTTGTAGACCCAGGAGAGCCCTGAGATGATTGATATCACAGAAATACTTCCTAGATTTTGTGAAGGCAGCAAAGAATAGTGAAAAGAGCACCATTTAGGGGTCAGAAAGGCCTCTGTTTAAATCCCAGGTAAGATCAACTGAATACTGGCCCTCCATGGATGTCTATATCTTAGTTCTAGAAACTGTGAATATATTACCTTACATGGCAAAAGGGACTTGGTAGTTTCAATTAAGGTAAGGATCTGAGCGGGGGTAGATTTTTTCTGGATTTTTGGAGGAGGTGGGGTCAAAGTGATCGCAAGGATCCAATGTGGGGGAGATAGAAGGTTCAATTAGTGGAAGAGCTGCCACCATGGGAACTCAGGTTGTGTGGGTCCATGAGCCATGGTGTGCGGGAAGCCTCCAGAAGCTGGAAACAGCAGAGTTGATTCTCCTCTAGATCTTCTAGAAGGAATTCAGTTTTGACCACCCATGTGGCCATCTGACCTTCAGATGATAAGATAGATCTGTGTTGTCTTAGGTCACTGAATTTGTGGTAATCTGTTACAGCAGTAGTAGGAAAACAACACGCCAGCCCTTCTCTTTAATGCTGTGTAACTCTAGTCAAGCTGCCAACCACTCTGAGCCTCAGTTTATCAGCTGTGAAATGAGCACAGAGATACCTCTACTGTGAGGCTTTTTAAAAAACCAATTACAAACAAGATAGCTGAAGTCTGAAGTACCTATCTCAGAGGCTGGAGCATAAGAGATGCCAAGCAAATAAACAGAGGTATCGTTGTATCATTATCGTTGTCATCATCATCATCATCATCATCATCATTGTCGTCATTATCATTTTAATTACTCCACATCATACAAGATTTGAGATAAGAATGCAAACCAACAAAAAAACAGAAATAGAGACTCAAGATCAACCAAAATATAAGTAAGGATAGAAATTCAATTCAGGGGAGAGACCACGTACAGGTAGGAAATATGAATTTAAGGAGCAAATTATGCACTGAGCTTCCTGGCTGCCAAAGTGAAAAGTGAGATGTGTCATCTTTTGCTTTATCGTAATAGAGAGAGATCAGAGTTAGTTACTCAAGGAAAGCAAAGTACTTTCTTAGCACTATAAGAATCTCTGCTTTTCCTTTAGTGTGCTTAGTACAATCAACTGATTGTGTGATTACCTATTAAAATCTGTCTCCTCTTACTAGTTATTCTTAAACCTGGCACCACACTAAATCATCTGGGACTTAGTTTTACCCTAAACTAATTACATCAGAGTCTCTGGTGGGTGGAGCTGGACATCAGTATTTTTAAAGACTCTGATGGTTTTGGGGGCCTTGAGCCTAACTGTTAGCTCCCTGAGCCTGGACTCAGCTCTGTCTTGTTTACAGTTTTATCCCCAGCACCTGGCCCAGTGCCTAGAGCTTAGTAGGTGTTCAGTGTGTGTTTTTAATACCTTTTTTTTCCCCGGTGGACTCAGACAAATCATTCACATGACTAAAAATTATCAAAAGATACACAGTGAGATGTCTTCCTCCTTGCCTGTTCTCTATCCATCTGGTTCTCCCTTTTCGCACCACCCCCCAGATTCCAATACATTGTTACCATTTTTTTCTAGGATATTTTTAATGCAAAAATAAGTAAACATGGTTATGCGTGTGTGGTATGTATGTATGTTTATGTAAAGTTAGATTACATTATTGGTCCTATTCTTTGCTCCCCTCTGATGGCATCATACATCTCCTTGACCACCATATGTCTCTTGACTTTGGACTTGGCCATGTGACCTGCCTTAGCCAATGGGATGTTAGCTTTTATATGTTTAGTCTTGCTCGCTTGTGTTCCATGATTCACCCTGAGAGGAACACGCCACGGTTAATTCTCGCTCCCAGCCTGGCCCTGGAATGACCAATGAGGAGCAGATTCACACACCTGGAGCACAGCCACCCTGCTGAGCCCAGGTGAGATTAGCAGACCCTCATGCAGCTCTCAGCTCCAGGAGAATGAATGAAACGATTACTCTTAAATTCGGGGGTGGTTAGTTAGGCAGCATTGTCATGTAACCAGCGCATCCCTGTTGCTTGGTGCCTTGCAGCTTGACAACATATCATGAAGACCTTTCTAGATGAGGGAATAGAGAGAGATCTCATTCTTTAAAAAAAAATATCCATCTAGGATGTCACTGTTTCCGAGGTATCCTTATTTATTTAACTCATCTTCTATCCCAAGTCGTCTAGATTGCTGCCAGTATTTTGCTCTTACAATTCTGCCACAAATAACCTTGTACATACATCACTGTGCACAAGCCCAGACATTGCTGTAGGATGAACTCCCAGAGGGGGAACCGCTGTGTCAAAGCATAGATGCATTTATAATGCGTTCATAATTTTGATAGATATTGTCAGATTCCACACTGTCAGAGCGCTCCTGCCAGCCACGCCTGTGAATACCTATTTCCTCACAGCCTCGCCAACAAAGCGTGTTATCAACCTTTTGGATTTTTGCCCATCTGACAGGGAAAGTGGTATCTCCATGTAGCTTTAATTTGCATTTCTCTTTTTTGAGTCAAATAATGCATTTTTTCAAATGCTTAAGAGTTCTTTGTGTTTTCGTTTCTGTGAACTATTCATTATCTTTTAGTCGTCTTTCTATTAGATCGTCTTTTTCTTATTGATTCCTTCAATACATATTTGTTGAATGAATGAATGAACGAAATCAGGTAAATTTAAACAGTGGATGCTAGCCAGCATGGTTCAGTTGGAACCTGACAGAAATAGGAATACATTTGGCGAGGCTGTTCTTTGATAAGAAACCCAGGATTCACATCTAAAGGCCGCTTCTGATGGGCAGCTCTGCAAGACACTGGGGTAATGAGATCTAAATAAGCGGTCAAAGAGCTGAGACCATCCCGAGAGCTGGCTTGATCCTTACTGGGACATTACAGAGAGAGGGACTGGGTGGGGTTGTACTCACCCCAGGGGCAGAAAACCTCCTTTTCTGGAGCGGAGTGGGGGTGGGTAGATAAGGAGAAAGATCTGCTACAACTACACAGAAATCGTAAAATAAGATTCCTACTATTTATTGAGCTGGTAATTCGTGATAACTATGCTAAACATTTCACACATGGTATATCACTTAACTCTCAATATCTCTATGAAATATTCTACTACCAATTTGTCAGTCAAGGAACTGAGACTTGGATGCTTAAGTGTTTAAGTGATGGAGCTGGGCTTTCAACCCAGTTCTGCTCAGCTGCACATCAGGACTCATGTGATCCAAAAGTCACGTGAAAGGCTGGAGTGCACTTAAACGAATGACTTATGAAGTCCCCTACATTTATCTAGTCAACCCTTTGTAGAGGGACTTTTCTGTTTCATAGGAGCAAGAGGGTATCAATAACAATATCTATAACTATATTGATATTAATCATACTGTGTATTATAGTTAATTATTTATTAATGTTAATATATATACAGCTTGCAGAGGGCAGCACTTGGGACTTTCTGAGGTCTTCCATAGATGGTCTTTCCCATTAATCACGAGTAAACCCCATTGATGAAAAGCAGAAAGCAAAGCTCAGAGAAGCAAGGGAACTTGCCAGGACACCCAGCGTGTGGTCACTGGAGATAGACCTGGATCTTTGGTGCCTCCGTTTTTCCATAGCCCACCCCCTGCTCTTAACTGAACACGTGCCTGTGAATTCTTGTCCCGGCCTCAGAAATTACTTGAAAGTAAGCTATGGTGAAAATACAAGCAAAACGAAGTTGGATCGAGTAAAATGAAGTTAAAGTCCTGTTTTTCTCTTTCCAAGAGCTTCTTAAGAAGCTCTTTGAAACGTTTGAACATCTTCTCCGTTCACCAGACTGAGTGTGTGGTCTCTCAGACCTGTTCTGTGAATATTTAGTGCGCGGTCTGCGGAGGGCATGGCTGACAGCGTGCAGATGACACTCACGGTCCCCCACTTTGCCTGGCAATGGTTCCCTTTCAGTCCATGTCAGTTGTCTTCCGTCTAGTAGTGTCCCTCGCATGGGCTGGTTGGACCCCTCCCTGGCGTCTCTCCTCCATCGGGGACCATCATGTTGTCTCCGTCTCCCGCTGCACACTGGTAATTAGAGTGTCGCTGATGGATGAGAGAGGAAAGCCAAGGACTTGCCAAGGTCGGGCAGCTGTTTGGGACTTGAACATAAATCTCCTGATCCTAGTCCACCTTGTTAACGGCTTCTCCATGAAGCTGCAGGGGCTTGGGGGACAGGAGGGTCGTGGCAGCAAACCCCAAAAGGCCAGTTAGATGTCGGCACACCACCTGCTTCTGAGGGGAGTCTCACCTGGCTGCACTCTCAAGTCTCAGCAGGGCACAGCTGCCACCACCCTCTCTCCAGTGCCCCTGAGGGTCCTCTGCCCCGCTCCAGCATAGCAGCTCAAGCAAGCCCCAGACACCTCCCTCCGATGGCAGGTAGGTCATGGGTCAGCTGTGAGAACCAGCTGAGAGCAGAATCTATTTAAGGGCGAATGTGCTTCCAGGTGCTGAGTCACCTTGGGTTGGACGGCGGGCCGAGCCCAGGTGGTGTGGACGCTCACAGCACGGTGGCGGGTGCAGCCTGCCCAGAGTTCAGCGACCACCCCACAGACTCTGAGCTGAAATGGCACAGTGAATGAGACGAAACCTGACACTTGGGGCATCACCTGAGTTTCTAGATTTTGCACGTAGGTCCTCTCCTCACCTCCCCACTAACTGCTCTGTCGTGAGCAACCAGCCTGCATTGCTGTCACAGAGACCCAATTCCCACTCCAGTCCTGCTGCCGACAGGGCAGCCTTGGCAAACTGAATGGCTTCTCTGAGCCTTGCATTTGTAAAATAACTACCTTGCAGCGTCTGAGGGTGAGATGAATACAGCAGTGTGTAGAAGCATATTATCACAGCACTTGCAATAGGAAACACTCAGCCACAGATCGTCAGTGAGATTAAATATGGGTTCAGCACTGCACTAGCTACAGTGGGGGAACACTGAGCACAAAGCAAGAGGATGCTGGGCCCCACAAATGGTTTAAGGAAGGCACAAACTTGTGAAGTTATAATGAGCAAGCCTAAAATAACTAACAAGTCTGAACCAGGCAGCGTTCAGCTAGTTACTGAGAATTTACTTTGGCTCGAGCAAGGCACTTTCGAGGCTCTGGGGAGGCACAAATGTGTATGACTTCAAGCAGCTCACCATCAAATGGAAAAGATAAATGTCATTACAGCACAATGAAAAATTCTTGAATATGGTTTGAGAGATGGGAATCCATGTCAAGGAGCTAAGTCTACCGGGGACACTGGGGAGAGACTCAGCTAAAACGTATTTCAAAGTCATGGAAGTGGAGTGGGATGCAGTCATTAGAACTTGAGCTCAACGGAAGAGAATACGTGTGGGCAGAGGAAACAGGGACTCTGGCTTTGTGGTTGTGACATGTATGTGCTGTGTGGACTTGGGTCCTACGTCCCTCTGCATCTGGCTTCCTCTAGGTGACTGATTCTTGGAGTTTAAGAGAAGGGAGGTGGTTCTAGTTTGGGTGTTTAAGGAAAGCTAGCCAGACAAGGTTGGATTTCAGGGGGCTTTGAAGGATGGGCATAATTTGCCCAACAGCATTGTGTGTGTGTGTGTGTGTGTGTGTGTGTGCGCACGCGCACGCACTTCCATACTGAGCGGGCACACACCTGCACATTTTTTAAGAGAATGAAGAAACGAGGTGGGCAGGCAATGGACAGGTTTCAGAATCTACTCCTTTCCCCAAAATCTACCTTCTCCAAATATCAAAGGCAAATACAGCCCCTCAGCCTACTCTGTGATGTGGGGAAGCCTCACTACAGTGCCTGCCATGGAAAAAGTGGTGCCTTCCAAGAAGGACAGGGGTGGAGGGGTTCTGTGACAGGAGGGGCCTGGTGGCCCCTGCTGCTCCTTCCTCTGGCATTTCAGGTTCCACATTCCTCAGTAAAGGTTCCATGTGTTTTGTCTCCTCAACAGGGACTGGCCACCCTAAGCCCACAAGTATGCCCACCGATGGGCAGAAGGTCTCTATGCAGACTGTGACCTGCAGCTATGCTCTGCAAGGGACTGTCTTCCAAAATTAAAGTAGAGTTCCAGCCACTATAGATTTCTTACAGATTCAAGACAGTATTTTGACCCCCTTTCCTGTTCGCTTTTCTCATAGCACCTATGACTCAATCGACAACTCAGCAGAATGGCTGGAGTACATGGATGATGCAGCCACTCTGCTTGGGTTCAAAGTCTAACTCTTTCCCTTCCAAACTGTGTGGCCCTAGGCAAGTGACTCAGACTCTCTAAGGGACAGTCATAATACTGACTTCACAGGGGCATCAAAGTATTTGTGTGCCTTGAATACACCACTCTCTCTCCTGCTTCTCCTTGCAAACTCTGCTTCCTCTGCTTCCTCTCATTTCTCAGTCAAGTCTTCTGTAATTGACAGAAACTCATCATAAAGTGACTGAAGCAAAAGGAAAAGTGTTTATTTGTTCAAGTTATAGAAGGCTCCAGTGTTATTGGCTGGTATGGCTAGAGCCAGGGACTCACATGATTCCATCAGGTCTCTTTCTCTGAGGTCAATTTCCCAACACAAGCTTATCTCTATCCCTCATATCAACATCCAGAGGAGAGATCCTTTTCATTTGAGGGTCCTAAGAGTCTAGGGTTGCTGTTCCCTGAACCAGTTTTAGTCATGTGTCCATCACTGTCATCAGGAAGATGGAAGGTGCTGGTTGGTCAATATCATGTGTTCATCCCTTGAGAAACCACAGGAATGAATGGATAAAGGGCTGCTCCCCAAGGGACGTTGAACTCGGGGCAGATACAACTGACATGCTCCCCACACATGGCTTCTCATCCTTTAGATGAAGCTTGAATGTCACCTCAGTAAAGTGAATTCCCTGCTACCCCTAGGTGAAGTCATATCTTATCTCCATTATCAGCCCACAGTTCATACAATGGTCAAGAGCTTTCCTTCAAGGCAGGGGCTGTGTCTTATTAGTGTTGTAGGTGCTGGACCCCTAGCTCAGCGCCTTGGACATGGTGGACATTAAAGAAATGTTCATTGAAAGAATGAATGGATGAATGAAGCCAGTGTGGCTGTCCTGGGCCAGTTTTCCCAGGAAGCAATGGGGCGCCTTGGCCAGATATTAAGGACTGGAAGGGAGAAGTGGGTCTGTCTTCCCTGTCTCTATCTTGAGAGGTGTCTTTTGCAATGACTGTACCACCTCTACACCTCTTGGCCTAGTTGGCTCCCAGAAGCAGACCCTGAGACAAGCATTCATGTGAAAGGATTTCCTAGAAAGTGTTTCCAGGGGGAAGTGGCGGGGGCGGGCGTGGGGTTGTGGTCATTAGGGAAACAGGCTCTAAGGGACAGGAACTTGATACCAGGGACAGCTCCGAGGGAGGTCATTTTGGCTCAACCTCTGGGGGGAGGGTGGGGGTTTGCTTTGGACTGAAGTCAGGGAATTTGGCTATTTACAGGGTCACGTGTCACATCTGTCAATCCAGGAACTTCCCAGGCATGTCAGGCTCTCTTGCATCACCTGAATAGACAGCCAGCATGTGTGATAAGGTGCCAAAGTGCTTGGGCTGGGCCCTGACAGTGATGGGCACCCCTTTCCAGACCAAAATACCCTGAGTTCAAATCTGCAACAGCAGCAATCTGATCAGTTCTTGCGTGAGCACCACAATCACCTCTTTCCCCGATAGGTGTGATTCTTTGAAGGCAGCCTGCAGGCTTGGTAAGAAAGAGCTAAGGGGACTGGGCAGCATGTCAAGTGGGAGATGCCCCTCATCACAGGCCTGTGAGCATCATACTCAGCACCAGCACCACGCCGGGCTCCCAGCAGGCACAGATACAGCAGAGCCCAGTCTCCTCTTTGAGACCATTGTGGGAGAGCAGTGTCCCCAGCTGCCCTGTGAACTTTTCAGGGGTGGGCCCTCTATACAGAGATGTCTACTGCAGTAGGTGAGCACTTTGGCATCCCCTTCCCACCCCCATTGCCCATCTCCTTGTCTCAACTTCTGGCAGGTCACTGTCTCCGTCTTATCTGACACCACCCAGAAAGAGGAGGACCCACGTGCAGTCAGAAGATGTGAGAGCAGAACCTGCTGTTGGGATGTCGCTTGAGTACAAGCCCAAGTCATCACAGTGACTGCATCATCTGGGCTCCTGGCTTCTTCTGTCATGTCTCCTGGGGTTCTTCTTTCTGATCCAGTCATATTAGCCTCTTACTGCCCACAAACATATGCCGGGTATGTTCCTACCTCAGGACCTTTGCACATGCTCTTTCATCTGCTGGAACACACTTCTTTTAGCTATTTTTGCTTTTCTCAGGTATTTGCTCAAGTCTCCCTTCCTCAGTAAGACCTTCCTTGACCTGTAATTAAAACAGGGTCCAGCAGCCTGACTAGAGGATTGTAGTACTTAGATTCTTTGCCAGGATGTCAGCTTCCCAAAGGCAGGATTTTCTGTCTTGTTCACTCCTGTTTTCCCAGTATTGGGCACAGTCAGGACTCTCTAGCTTTTGACTGAATAAATAAATATTAGCTCTTACAATAACCGATAATCACCTTTCCAAGGCTTTAATCTTTTTCTTTTCCTCTCCCGGATGTCTCCTGCAGATTTCAACCTGACACCTCTTTGAGGCATCTTTCTTCCTCTAGCTTATCTCCTTTGGGTGTTGGTTTTAGAGGTAAACATCATTTTAGTGGTACAATTATGAAATTGCTTTAGAAAAGGGTTCCATCTCACTTTGAAGTGAGCCCTCTTCTTCTTTAAAGGCACCAGAACCCCCTCCTGAATTCTTCACTGTAGTGAAATTGGTTTCCTAAAGCTGATGTGGAAGCTAATTTGTGTATGGCTGGGAGGTGGAAGGCTTTGAAATTCACCGTCTTAGCTAACCTGGTCAGACTCTAACCAAATTATGTTTAGTGCATAAAAACATTATCTCCTCATTGGTGTCTCGTGGGACTGCAAGTCCTGTCTTCTCTCTTGGGTAAGGAGAGTGTCATTGTGGAAATTAAGACAGAGAACTCACTGGTGGTGGGAGGAACTCAGACTGAGAGGCAGATTTTTAAGACTTGAATTCTAGAAAGAGCTTCAAAGTTGATTGACTGGTTTGGGGTCAGGCTCTTTCTCAGCTCTTCAGAGGGATCCATTCTGAAATAATTTTTAATAACATAAGTACTATAAAAATTTTTATAATAAAAATGGAAACTGAACAAAGCTCCATCCCTTTTCACTAAGACTCTCTCAGGCTCCTGAAACATTCTGCCCTTTGTTAGAGATTCATATTTCCAGGCAATTGTCCATGTATTTTTGAATAAATACATAGTATTGTTCTGTGAAGCTGGGCTTTACATGAAAGTGCAGGGCTGTCATTTTGTAGCCACAACTTACTCTTTGCACCCAATATCACATCTTGGATTTCTCTCCAAGTGAGTACGTACATGCTTCTTCTATCTTTGAGTAGCTTGGTGATGTTGCTGGCAGTTGTCCTGGACTTCCATGACAGAATACCATAGATGGGTGTCTTAACCGAAAGACATTTATTTCTCTCAGTTCTGGAGACCGAGAAGCCCAACACTGAGGTGCTAGTGAGTCCGATTCCTGGTGAGACCTCCTCAGCTCGCAGCCTTTCTGCCTGTCCTCCTCGGCTCCTTGTCTCAAGGAGGACAGTGATGCCACCGAGGAGGCCACACCCTGATGACCTCACCTAAATCTACTCACCTTCCAAAGGCCCCACCTCCTGATTTCATCACACCAGGGGGTCAGGGCTTCTCGTCTGAATCTTCCAGAGCCCACCAACCTGCAGCCCATGGCAGAATTCCACGATACAGATGTGTCGTTATTTACCTAGCAATTTTTTTTTAAACAGATGAATGTTTTCAGATTGTCCTGTTATAAGCCACGCTGTAGCGAACATCTTTGTTTAGGGTTCCTCTCTCAGATGGTCTTTGAGTAACTCTAACCTTAAAGTGAGGGAGTAGAACATGTTAAGCTTTTGATCCTGTCTAGTAGAACCTGCATACTACAACTGGGATCCCACATGGCCCAGTCTTCGTTCTGTGTCAATTCAAAGAAACTCCAATCTGACAGAAGACCATCAGCGAACATAGGTGCACTTTTTAACTTGCTTGCTCAGCGAATCCCCAAGTTTGTCTGGTGTGGGTGAGGAGGGGACGGTCAAAGTTAGGAGCACATCTCTTTAGTGAATTGGTTTGTTTTCAGACAGAATCATGTTTATTTTTGTGGAGGTCGGCAAAGCATTTTTATTTCCATCTTAATTCTAATTATGCGCAGATAGACAAAAAGCACCCCTAGTTGCAAATGGGAATGCAGGACAGAGTGTAAGGGTAAAATTCTCCCTCACTTCTTATCCTAAGCTCTCTTGTCAGACACACTCACTGCTTCCAGTCTCTTGTCCACTAAAGCAAATCTGCTTAAATACAAATGCTCGCATACTGAACATAATTTGGACACTTTGTCTTTTTGACTGTGGAAAAATGTAGACAGAAGCACTATGATAAATCTCTCTGTACTTATTCAGCTTAACAGTTATCCACATATTGCCCTGGCTTTTTCAGCTATCTGATATACTTTGGACCTTGTTCTATTTCAGTTTGCGTAAACTTGCCTCATTTATTTTCAGGGTTGCTTAGTAGTCTATAATAAGAATGTCCCATAATTCATTTTGCCATTTTCCTCTTGATGGACATTTATATTGTGTCCGATCCTATATCACTACAAATAATGCTGCAGAGAATATTCTTTTACATCCATCTTTGGGCACATGTGTGAATAAATCTGTATTAAATTCCTGGAAGCAGAATTGCTGAGTCAGAGGCATATGCATTTACAATATTGATAAGGAGGACCAAATGGGCCACTAATGGAATTGCATTAATTCTCGCTTTCGCTAATACTGTATGAGACTGCTGATTTCCCCATATGCTCATCAACATAATGTGTTATCACAATTTTTTTTATCTTTGAAGTATTCTCTTTAGTTATGTCTTCACCATCATTTTTCAAACTGAGAAGTGAGACCCTTTTAGTAAGTTGTGAAATCAGTTTCGGGGGTAGAAATCAGCAGCGACTAGAATAAGACCTAGCAGAAGACGTCACTATAGTAAGGGAAAAGTGTTGTTTGCGAACCTTTTGCTTCGGTCGCACGTTTGTGGTTGAGTATTTGTATGAACCGGTTGTGATGTACAACATAACCTAAAGAGTTTGAAAAATATTGCTCTATACTGATGGTGGCTACTTTCTAGAACAATCTTTTCTGACTCTTAGGGAAAAAGAATCCCCCAAATCCTCTCGATAGTTTCCTTTTCCCTGTCCCCTCTGGTCTCTTTCCTCGGAGAAAAATGTCATGATGCAAACCCACATCAGCCTCACTTCAGCTCACTTCCTGTCAGAGTGTGACATGTTTGTACAACTTCTCTTCAGAGGGCCTCCAGAAGGGGCTGCTGCTGATTCACACAGCAGGGGTGGGGTATTTGTGGGGAGGGAGGGTTATTTTTAGGTTTAGGCCAGTCCTCCTGCTGAGGCCTCTCCTGTAGGTCACAGAGCTTTTAACCCCCTTGACCTCAGGCACCAAACACCAGGAGCGTCCTCTTAGTGGCAGCAGCAGAGAAATGCCCCTCCCCTTTTCTGAGTCTCCAGGAGGGCTGTGCCCACACCATGGAAAGCTCCCTGCTGGTGTCCGGGTGGTGGAAACAGTGGCTGTATCTGAACAGATTTTGTCTCAGTCCCTTTTCCTTTAAGCCCTTCCTGCCTTGAGGCCGTCGTAGATGCTCTTTCTCTGGAGCAGTGTAAGCTCCCAGCTCCCTGACTCTCTCTCTCACACACACACACACACACACACACACACACACACACACACACACACGAGCATAGACATATGCCCTCCCACATGTCCACACTTACATATGAACACATTCACACATGCTCATACTGCATATGCACGATCTAAACATGCTTACCTACTGTGCACACAAACATGCACACCACGTGCACATACCCTCCCATATACCCATGCACTGTGTCGCCATACACATATGCACACCTCCCTATACGCATGTCCCCACACACGCACACATGGCCCGCACACATACACCTAAACACATGCCCACACATATGTGCACGTATACATATGCACTGACTTGGCCATGTCAGAACTCTGCTCATCCCTCAGGTCTAAGCAGCACTCGTTTCAGGAGGCCTCTTTTCCTCGTGTCATGCTCATAATTGCAACATCACTGTTTCTTATTTATTCCATGTGTGACGCAAATCTCCCTCTAATGCGTGTGCTCCCTCCACGAGAGCAGGGACCCTGGTTGTCCCATGCATAGATATGCCCTATGGTTGTCCCATTCACTGTGTAGAGTGTAATATCCAGAAGGCACCCACAGATATTTCTAGAAGGAATGTTTTAGACAGTTCTTCAGTATCAGAAGAGGTGCTGATGGACCACTGGCCATTTCTGAAAGGTCCTGAGCCATCCTTTGTTGTCCGTGCAGTAGTAGGAACTTCTGAGGATTTGTTCGAGGCGGGTGAGCCAGCCGGGGGCCACACTCACCATGGAACCCTGCGGAGCAGGCCAGGATGGAGACTAGGTAGGGTTTGGGGGTGCCTTCAAAAATCTGTTGGGGAATATTACCACCTGTAGATTCAGGGTGAAGGGAGGAAGAAGCACCTGGACCTTGAGAGAGAAAGCTGTAGAGAAGGTTTCCTGATGGGGTTGTGTGACCGTTGGTCCCACGGGAAAGGGGCCCAGGGTTAAATACCCAGCCTCTCTCCTTTACCCTCTGATCTGCTGCCGGGGCCTTTAATGGGCAGAACCCAGTGGACAGGGGAGCCCGATGACATGGGCCAGCATCTTGTATGCTCAGTCACACAGGGCAGAGTGGGCGGGGTGGACAGGGCCCTGGAGGGAACCAGACCATTGGGACCAGACAGTGGTTTATCTCAGGGGACAGAAGTGATGTACCTCAGAGACCATGAACTTGAATGGTTAGAAGAATGGACACCAGAGCCAGAGTCTCTGGGCTGGTATCCTGTCGCTTCCACCCGCTAGGGAGAAGTTTCCTCATCTGTAAAATGGAACAATAATGATGCCTCTACCCAGAGCCCTGAGCGTCACAAGGCCTGTCAAGTACTTAGTTCAGTGATCAAAACGTGGCAGGTCCTCAGTAACTATTAGAACTAACTAGTTTTGTCACTTGGAACAGCCTCCTCCTAAGTTTGTCACATGTCTTTTAAGGAAAGGTGCCAGAAGGCAGAAAAAGACAGGAGGAAGAAACACTTTATTTTATTTGGTTGTTCCCTCTGTTCCACAGTCTTGAACCTGGATCTGTGGGATGTATGTGGACTAAGTCTGGGGGCCCCATCCACTAGGCCACCAGGGTGCACCCACTTTTTTTTTTTTTTTTAAAGGAAAGTTGTAGGCAGGAAGACAGAGGAAGACACATTTGTTTAATCTGTTTAGTTGTTCATCTTGGCTGTTTCCACAGCCTCTGGGGCATGAACCTGGGTCCTTGGAATATATGTTGGTCACACTGGCTGGAGGCTGCAAACTTAACCACTCCCCTGCCAGGGTGCACCAACATGCACATCTAAATGGGAAGAGATGGCATGAATAAGCCCTTTCACAAAGGAATGGGGCTTTGCCGAGCAAAGAGAAGTAAATTGGTCCCCTAGTGAGGAAAAGATCGCCCTCCTCTTTTCCATTATGAGGCCTGACCCCAGCTTTGAAACTGTGATTGCCAGTACAAATTGAGTTTCTTTCTTTTTTTCCTCACTTTCAGCACAGTCATCTTATTTATTTATTTTGGGTAATAATCTATAGGCTGACGGAACAGATTTGAATGGAGCGATTAAATGAGTTTTCATTTTCTACTTTGAAATGTTGGAGACCCCTGAAGAGAAAGATTAAAGCTCTTTACGGAGACTAGGAGGATATTAAAGAAATAATAATAAAGTTGATAGACAACATTCCACAGAATCACCCTCCCTTCCCTGCTGTCTGCAGACAGAACAGCTCCATGGCCCACACCCCACTGGACCATAGTGGGGGGAGAGGTGGGGTGGGAAATCCAGGACTCTGCTGTGTGGAGAAAGGCGCCCAGAGGGGAAAGGTGCTGAGAGGAAGCGGAAAGCAGGACTTGATGATAGAACCAGCACGTTGTGAAAGAGAATGCATCCTATCTCTCTAGAGAAACAGGTAAATAGAAGGGTATTTCGATAAAAAAAGTAAAAATCAGAACAAAGAGCTTGGAATTTATGGAGAATTTGATCAGCTTCCAGAGAAACGTTCTCAGGCTCGCTGGCATGCGAAGATGATCTGCTGTGAACTGAATACTGAGGAAGCATGAATACCACGCTCAAGTCCTGAAGACTTGTGAGAGCACTGGGCAGCCAGTCCAGAGAACCGGCCTCACCCTCTGGAGCTCCCTCGGCTTCGTTCCCCTTCCAGAACACTGAGCTTCTCCGCCTCCTGTCTCGATAAGATTATCTCCACCGCTTGGCCTACACGATTTGGAATGTTGAGTGTGAAAATGCTTTGAAGGATATAAAGTTGTCAGAAGAACACTATATAGGTTTAAAGGGTAGCAATGATTGAATAGGTATCCATTCATCCAGTAGAAAACACTGCGCATAGAGTGTACCAGGCACTGTGCTGGGCCCACCCGGCGAGGTGGGACGGCCACTTTGAGGAGAAAGCTGTGTTAGCAGTGTCAGACAGTAGAGAGAGTAGAAAGAAAATATTCTAAGATATTGTCTTAGAGGAGGGTAGAGAAATCGATTAATTTGAGATTAAGACCGACAAGTAGGTGAAACCATGGAAGGTAACTACTGAAAGACTAGAAAGGAAAGATCACGTCCCAACTAGCAGTGAGGGAAAAAGAGCCCAGGAAAGGCAGGGAGGGAGGACCATACAAAAACAGAGTAAAGAGAAAGCAAACAGCAGATGATAGAATGAGATGCAAATACAACTACATCATAGTAGATGTAAATGGTCTAAACTTATCAGTTAAAAGCTAGCGATCTCTAACACATAAAGCAAAAAGGTAGAAATGAAACGATCTTATCGCAAGGGTAAATTCTAATGGCACCTAACTTTTTTTTTTTTTTTTTCCACTGTGCATTTCCCACTTTCTCTAGGAATTTTATAATAAAGCAGGGATTGAGTTGAACCATGTGGAATAAATCAGGGGGTAGAAGAGAAGACAGGAAAGAGGATTTATTAAGTCTGTTCCTGTGCAGGATGGTTTTGAAAGGGAGCAAATTTGTTAAGATAGAAATACACATTTTCTGATGAAGTCATTTATTCAAATGCTAAGACACTGATGTCAGACAAGCCTGCACCTGGTTTCTAACTCACTTGTTGATGGATTCATTCATTCACTCATCTAGCCAATGCTTATTGAATACCTACTATGTGCTTAGACATTTGCTAGGAATTCACTTTCGTCTCTCTCTGATTTAATTTCCTCATTGGATCATTTATTTGTTTCTATAATAATGTTATGTAAACAGCAACCACAAACCCCCAGTGGCACATAACAATAATGCATTTATTCCTGCTCATTAGTCGGTGGGTTGCTGGGCAGTGCTGTGCACCTGGATGAGACGTGGCTAATCCTTTTGGCTTGTTCACGGGTCACAGGGCTGAGTTCTGTCTCATGCAGCCTCTCGTCTTCCTGCAGGCGGGCTCGGATTCTTACTGAGCAGGTGTTCAAGAGAGGAAGAAGTTGCAAGAACCCTCAAGTCCAGACTCCTGTTAGTCAAAGTTATAGATCAGTCCGGTTCGAGGGTGGAGAAATCGACTGTCTCTTGATGGAGACAGAGGGACAGATCACATCACACTGCAAGGGCTGTGCGTGCAGCGGAAGGAAGAACTAGGACCGTTTATTTTTTTGCAACCAATCAACCCCACTCATCTCATTCTGCAGAGATAACATTAGCACCTACTTCTTATAGTTACTGTGAACATCCAGCCAGATCGTGCCTAGAAAGTGGTGCTTTGATCCAGGTGGGCAGCAGGTGTTCCACAAATATTAACCATCACTGCGCTTCCACTGCTGTGAACATCAGTGCTATTATTGTTCTCCATTGGAGTCCTCCTTGTCCCTGGGCATCTGCTCAGCACACTGCAGAGGTTCAGGTCTCCTAGTCAGCTCTCTGGCTCTTTTGTGTCTGATTGTTTTCCCTCGTAATAACAGAGAGTCAATAGGTAGAAAATTTCCTTGATTTCCTGAACACAGATGCCATTGTGTATTAGCACCCTTTGACCATTCGCTGTCAAGGCAGCCGGGGCAGAGAGCTATTTAAAGGACACATAGGTGCCTTTTGCCTTTTGCCATCAAAGCTGTGCCAGGAAAGGAGACACATCTAAATTGGGGAGGAGAGGGCAGAGGGAGTCTCACCTGAGACAGCCCCTCTGTTTGTTATCTGCCTTTTCTCAGGCACGGGTTTTTAGCAGCCTACTAAAATTCAGTCTCTTCAGTGCTAATGAATGATGTTGGCAGCTGGTTTATTATTTAATGGTTTATTATTTGCTTTCCTTTCCAAAGGAGAGAGATTGAGCCTTGAGTGAAAACTGCCTCAAAGGCTGCTGTTTTACAGTTTGTAGCCCTGCTGACAATGCCTCCGCAGGGGAGGTGTGTGGACCTAAGAGCTCAGGGACCATTGGGTCTTGGCTTTGTTTGGGCTCTTGTTTATTGCCAAGTAAACAACGGTCAGGATGCTTTTCACCATGTAGGATAAACCTCCACAGAGGCTGATATTATGGATCTGACATCAGCCCAAATGGGAGTCACCGGCATTTACAAAAACATCTACATTTAGAAGAGCAGAACAAATTTATTGATAGAAATCCCCACATTTTGACTTTGTTTTTTGAAGATGGGAAACACTTTCCTGTGAGTTTCACCCCAAAACAGAAGAAACAGCAGAGACGAAATGTGTTTGTGATTCATCAGAAAACAGATTTCATTTCTCTTATTTTTAGAAGAAGCTGTCGAGGTACTGGGTTCTGTCGAATGAGAGCAGGATTATATTTGGAAATCCTAATTGTGGAGAGGCTTTTAAAAGCAGCCTGAAGCCCAACTGGCTCCCACTGATGCTTCTTGGGTTGTTTCTTTTTTCTCTTTAATCCTTTGACACTCTCAAAGCAGCTCATACATGGAATGAAAAGAATCCATTTTGTCCATCCTTGATGTTTACTTGACTTTCTAGTTCCTCTCTAGAAGCCAAGCTCTTATCTTATCCCCCAGCCCTCACATTGAAAAATGGTGTCAGAAATGATGAATTTAATTTCTTTGAGTTGGAGAACTCAATTAAAATAAGCTTAAACAAAAAAAAAAAAAAAAAAAAAAAAGAGAGAGAGAGAGAGAGAGTCTATTGTGCATTATGGACAAGTACAAGTGCTTCAGGCATAGCTGGATCCAGGTGCTCAAATAATGGCTTCTGGCATCAGTTTCTCACACCTCACCCTCTCTTTTGCATAGACTTCAGTCTTGGGCTGGAGAGTGGCAAAGATGCTCTTTAGCAGCTCCAAGCATATATTCTACCAGCTTAGCATCCCCATGTAAAAGGTGACTTTTCTCTTTCTTAAGAGCGTGAACAGAATGTCAGCAAGGGGTCTCATTGACTTGCATTGGGTTGCCTGCCTTTCCCTGTGCCAAATGCTATGTCCAGGGGATGAAAGAGATGGCTTGGTCAGGAGTAGAGGTGGACATCGACTTGAACCAAAACCTCGTGAACTAACTGTCAGAAGGACTGTCAAGAGCAAGGAAAGCTGCGCTGACCGGCAGAGGTAATGGCTTTGCGCTACTGGTCTAGTCTGGGAGATCCGGAAAGCAGACACCCATGGGATTAAATGTGCACAAATGTAATTAGGATGAACACCTATGGGAGAAAACAGCAGGGGGATCAGGGAAGGCTTAGAGAGTCCCCAGGCCTCAAGTGAAGGGGTGAGGGAAGGAAGGTTGGATGGGAGCATTCTGGAATCTGTGCAATCTAAAGAAATTCCAGCAGAGTCTCCAGGAGTCCTCCAGCTGCAGGCTCTGTCAGAGAAACTCCCAGGATCAGGCCTTTTGTTGCATCCCCACTATAGGTAGTCAGTCATTGGCTGGGAACAGCCCCTGGGAAATGTCGTCTCTTTTGCACCAGTGGCTTTGAGAACGCAGCAGCTGGGGCCCTCGATCAATTCTGCTTCCTGCAGCTGGAGGTCTGTGAGGCACATTCTCATTGCTGCTGCAGATAGTAACTCAAATCTATCAAGTATCTCATAGATGAAATGGTGATGTCATCACTCTTAGCTTTGCTGACCCTGTGGTACAGATGATAATATCATCACCTGCTCCCATTTTGCAGATGAGGAAGGTGAGGCAGCAGAGGTAATGTTTTGTCCAAGGCTGTCCACTGGTCGTGAAGAGCTTGGACTCCTGTCTTGCCATTGCTTCCCTGCTCATCACACGGTTTGCACCAGGTGCGTTATAACCCTCCCCTCAATTTGTGTCCCTCTGGAACCTTAGAATGTAACCTGATTTGACATAGAATCTTTGTAGATATAATTAGTTAGATTAAGGTGAGGTCATATAAGATAAAGGTGGGTCTAAATCCAAAGTGACTGGTGTCCTTTAAGAAGAAGAGATGGAGGCACGACCCAGAAGAGACAGAGGGCCAGTCATGTGATGATGGAGGTGGGCATCAGAGTGATGCAGCCACAAGCCAAGGAAACCAAGGATTGTGGGCAAATCCGCAAGAGAAGGAGAGACACATAGGACAGATTCTTCCCTAGCGCCCACTTCAGAGAATACAGCCCTAGCAATGCCTTGATATTGGACTTCTAGTCTCCAGAACTCTGAGGGAATACATTCCTCTTGTTTTAATCATCCAGTTGGTGGTAGTCCCTTATGGCAGCCTTAGGAAATGGATACACCCTCCTAAAAGAGATTGCCACCCTCTGGTTCTTCTTTCTGTTTGTGCTGCATAATCCTAACCCCACCCAGCCCCAGGGTCCTGGGTAAATCTGACTGGATAAATCCAAAGCCACAGAATGTAGAGTCAGAGAAGTGTTGGGCCAAGAAGACTTGCATCACATGTGAGTCCAAGGAAAGTTGCTGAAAAAGAGACGTGTGCTGATTTCATGTACCTCCTGATGTGATGTGATGAGAAGGGCATTTCATCTCTGTGGGAATTTTCCCCCAAATCTGTAATCCCAGTCTAATCGGAAGACTCATCAGACAAACCCAAATTGGGAGGGTGGGAACCCAGAGCAATCAAAAAAGACAATAGTGAAATCCGAATGGAGTCAGTTAATAGTATGGTACCGACATTGATTTCTAATTTTGACAAATGTACCATGGTGATGTAGGACATTAACAGAAGAAGATGGATGAGAGTGTGTGGGGACTCACAGCTTTTCTGTAAATCTGAAATCGTTATAAAAAAGGTTATTTAAAGAGAGAGAAAGAGACAAGCAAAGCAAATAAAATACTCAGAACAGGGAGAAAATTTAGTTTGTGGTGAACTGCTTCCAAATTACATGAAGTCTGACTACATTTCATATCCTGTTTTTGGATCCATGCATTCACCCATTCACCCTCCCACCCATCATTCAACCATCTATCCATCCATCCATCCATCCATCCACCTACCCTCCTACTCATTCATCTATCCAATACATTTTTATCAAGCACCTATTATATATTAGACACTATACTAGGTTCTAGGGACATTACTGTGAACAATTATTGAGTGTCAGAGCTCATAGAACATATATTATAGTAAGAGAGACTATATCTATGTATCTGTTTACATAAATTAACAATAAACCATCAGGGGATGAAACACTAAGCAGAAAACTAGGCAACAAGAGGAACTGATCAGAGAAGGCCTCTTTGAGGAGGTGACTTTTGTTCCTTATACACATTTAGGAAGGTAGAGACCCTTCTTTCTATTTCCCAAGCAAAGATGGAGCACCTCTGCTCCCTTTCCCAGCAATGAATTATGGGAGCATCAGGATGGGTCAATGCAGAGAAATGATTTTGTGCTTTGATACCCCTCAAGGTTGACTTAAGAATGACATAAAATTCTTATGAAAAGCACCTTCTGGAAACTAACTTGTTCCCCTGAAAAGCCAACAGGCATTTTCAAATGCAGCCAGACATGTGTTCCCTGCAGTATCCTCTCCCTTCCTTTCCTTGGCTAGAAAGGACGGGCATGAGGTTCCTGGGTTTGCCATCTGAATGAGCAGGAATGTTCCATGTGGCTGCAGCTGGTTTAAAATCATCAGCTCTGGAGCCGGAGATTTGCAGGTGACCTTCCTGCGACCTTTACCAATATATTTTCCAAGCTTCCTCTTTGGCATGGTCCAGGGTGATAAGACAGGCCGTGGGTGAATGGGAGGCCTGAATTTCTTTCTGCTTCCTTTTTTTTGCAGTTTTCTGGGTGTGGCAATGATGGTGGAAGGCTCAGTGAGCTCTAGGCATCTGGTCCAGAGGAAGAAACTTCTGTCTAGCAAATAAATGGTGCTCCCATTAATTCATTCAACCATTCATTCATGTATGCATTCATTCAAACACTCTTTTTTTTTGGTGTGCGTCCTATGCCCGATGTAGTGTTATGTATGTAAGACAGATGGTGGCCTCCTGTCCTCAGGGGACTGACACCTGGATATGGCTGGCGGCTCCTGAAGTTGACCTCCTGGGGTGATGGTGCAGCCCAGGTGCTCCTGAATTTGTCTAAAAAGAGCAGCGTCTGGAAGACATGGGGCTCCTTACAGAACCCCATGATCTGCTGACATTCCATTGATGAGAGCGAAACATTCAATTTAGGTGGTCAGATTCTCTCTCTCTACACTGGGGATCACAATGGAAAGAGAAAGGCTGCTATGATGGCTGAATTATGTGCAGGGGGGCAGAAAAGAGGGGGCCCCACTGTGTTGGGCACGGTTGGAAATGACACTTGGGAGAGCAGACAGGTACCGCCTTCTGGGCCATGCAGAGCCGTCTGTGTTAACACTGACACGGTGCTGACAAGCCTGGGCTCTGCTACCTACCTATGCGTGAGTTGGAGCACCTATCTTATCCTCTCTGAGCCTCAGTCCTCTCATCTGAGAAATGGGGATCGGTCCTTAGATCTCCTTTCCAGGCTTACTGCAAACAGTTACCAACTTTCTGCCAGTAAAGGACTTAGGGAATTGTGATTATCATCCATCAAAAATTCTGGGGGGACTACCAGGGATCAGAAAATAGAAACTTCAGTCTGACCAGTAAAATCAGGGCTGTCTCCTTGAAGGAAGTGAACTTTGAGTCTCTAAGCTAGGCAGGGTCAGGGATGATGCCACTTTGGTGTCCTTCTGCAACCTTAGCATCTGGCACACAGTGGGCCCCCGGCATGTTTTTTGAGTGAATAAGTGAATGACTGAGCAGGACCTGGAAGGACACATAGAATGTGCATGCCGAGGGGACTTACATGCATTTCTCTCTTCCCAGGGACTGTGATCATGAATGGGGTCAAACCATAAATAGCATTTTGTAATGTTTTTAAATATGGAGTTTGCACATTTTCAGGGTTACGCCAAAACTATCATGGGAGTGAGGCTGCTCTGGTATAAAATACACCACAATTTCGGCATACCTTGGTGGTTTAGTGATTACGTTAGCTGCCTCTGGCTGGTGCAGTCCATATATATCCCAGGGACTTGGGTTCACGTCCTTGGGCCCAGGAAAACAACCAAGATGAGCAACTAAATAAAATTAATAAAATGCTTCTTCCTCCTCCTCTCTTTCTCTTCCTGTCTATCTGCCTCTGCTCGTCTTCATTTCTGCCTGCACATTTCCTAAAAATACAGAAAAAAGGCAATGTATAATTATATATGTGTGTATATGTATATACATACACAAAAATTATTTAAATGTTACTGGACACTTCGGTTGTTTCCAATCTGTCCTTATTCTCTGCAATAACCTTTGTCTATGCAGCTAATGATTTCCTGAGGTGAAATTCCTCGAGAGAGGCTCACTGGTCACATGGTAGGTATCTGTAAGGTTTCAGGTTTGGCACACTCAGCGCTAGATCACCCTCCAGAAAGCGGTGCCAGTTTGCTCTGTCGGTTATCAGTCAGCTCACCTGGCTGCCAGTCTGCAGCTGGAAGATGGTCCCACTGCCTCTGCAGCACTGTCTCACAGCCTGCCTGCCTGGCCACATAAGAATCACAGGGAGCGCTCACTCTCCCTGTGTCAGGCCTCTCAGAGATCTGTCGTGTCATGTTAGGATTATATAAGTGTGACGGCGAGAAATCTCCTTGCAGGAGAGCTGCTCCCTGGATGCTGGAGCAAGTGCTGGAGTAGGGAGGGAGAACTGCTGGGTACTGAGCAGCGGGGTTCATGGCACGCCCCCTTCCCTGACCTCTCATGGAGCCAACCTCGCTCATTCTCTCCAGCTTGCACACAGAACAGAGATCAGTGTCCTCTCTGTAGCAAGCTTCTCACAGTTTCTTTATAGTGCTTGTCATACTGTTTCGTGGTGTAAAGGCTTCCTGTCTCTCTCCTGCTGGCCTGTATATACCACGGGGGTGTGGAATCTTACTCCTTTCGGTATCCCCAGCCTTTGGCCTAGGGTAATGATAAAATCTAATATAATGAGGGGGAAATGGAATGTGTCGAGCACTTACTCTTTACCAGGTACGTCATAAACTTTTCCAACTCTTTATTTGATCTCATCGCAGGTGACAGAAACTAATGGTATATAGTCTAATGATTATCCCTGCTCAGAGATGAGGATGCTAAGGCTCAGAGAGGTGAAGTGACTTACCCAAGGTCACACAGCTGTGAGTAGATGAGGTGGGACTTGAAACCCACTTCCACTCAGTCTACCTGCCTGGTGCCTGGTGGTATCCAAGGCACCACACCAGGAGTCAGACTCCCCTCTGTGGTCCCCACACTCTACCCCAGCCCTTACTAATGACTGGGGGACTTTGACAGATATCTGCCCAACGGAGGTAAGGAATCTAGTTTATTCATCTCTAAGGAAAAGCTAGACTGGGGGCTGGGGGGGGGCGGGTGAGAGGGTCGTTTTGCTAATAGTAATATTTATTTTTTTCTTGTGTTCATAATGCTATATTCATTTTAGGATACTGAGATTGCTTTACAGTCTCTATTTCACACCACACCCACCACCCGAGTGTGGAGACTCCTCAAACACATGAAGACGAATCCACCATTTGATCCAGCCATCCCACTCTTGGGCATCTATGCAGAGGACACAAAGTCTCTAATTAGAAAAAAATACCTGTTCCACCCCCCATGTTAATAGCCGCACAGTTCACAGTAGCCAAGACCTGGAAACCACCTAAATGCCCATCAACTGAGGACTGGCCAGAGAGGGTCTCCTCGGAGGAACACTTGGAAAGACTTTGCAAGAAAGAGCGCCCCCTCTCCTGACTGTCAGCCTTCAGCTGCAGTGCGGGGGGGGAGGGGGGGGCCTCCATTATGGAGTTTTCCCTTTGCCACCAGCACTTTTGAAAATGTAGGTTTTTCCAGCAAAGACTAGCCTCCCCCGTCCTAATGTCTTGGTGGATGTCAGGATGTCTGAGCTTTTTTCTCAAGCAGCTTTCTCACTCTTTCCTTTCCCCCTGCCCAAATGACACCAGATCACACCTTGCTCTGCAACTGTCCACCCACCTCTCCCAGCTCCGCCAGCCTCTTTCCCTGGGGCCAGCAGCTCTGATGGTGCTGAGCTGGGATGACCATCTCCCCAGGTCTTCATCAAATTGTTCAAGGAGCAGCATCCTGAAGATCAGGGGGCTCACGGGATCCCATGAGCTACTGACATATCCCATTGGTGATAACCCGACAGGCAACATGGGTGGTCAGATGCCCCCTCCTGAGATCCCATTAAGATAAAAGGTACAAGCTTATCAAAAGTTCTAAGAATCAGTTACTCTTTGGGCACTGACTGAACATCACACAAACAGAACTGTGTCTTTGGAGTGTCCCATCTGTGGGTGGGGGACCAGTTACAATGCAGCTTGGGCCCAGGGAGAGGGTTAGGCTTTATTATAGGGGCTCAAATGAGAGACATGCATATGGTTGGTCTTCAGCAGATGCTGGAGGGAACCAGGAGAGGGAAGATCCTACAAGATTCCTTTTTTTTTCTTGGCCTCGTACTGTGTTCCTCTTCCCAACAAAGCTGGAGAGCAGTTGCCTGAGAGACCAAGACAGGGGTGTTAGGTAGGCCTCACATACCTGGAGGACTGATTGCTGGGCAGATAGTGCTATTGAGGTGCTGGACAGAAAAGACAATCAAATTTATGTGTGCTCTACCTCACATTGACTTAAAGACATTTGCACAGACGAAAAATGATGTCACTGCTGGAGATTTTAATACAACATTTTTCTAATGCACTTTAAAGTTAGTACATCACATCTAAATATTGAAACAGTGTGTCCCTAGTCCACCTCACTCTCTTTTGTTTCTCAGTACAATAGGAATCACCCTTTAGAGAGCATCTCTCTTAGAAATAAATAATAACCCCAATAGCAACATAAATAAAGAAAGATGGTCAACAGAGCTTCCTTGTGCCAAGCATCCTTCTAAGTGCTTGGACATGTATTAGCTAATGTGGTTCTAATGGCAACCATATGAGGAGGTGCTATTCTTATCTCCCACTTTACAGATGGGGAAACCAAGGCACAGGATGGATTAGTAACTTTCTCTAGGCCACACGTTTTGTATATGGTAGAGTCAGATTGGACCCAGACAGCCTTCCCCTCACATCTGACCTTTGAACTACATCTCTGCGCATGCTCCTTCCACCAACAGCTGTGGTCATTAGGGGTTGGATGCTAGACTCCTTAAAGAAGAAACCAAGAAACAAATCTAGTTGACCACCCAGTTGCTGAATAAATGGTAGCTATTACTGGTTACTTAAGGCGTACAACTTCACCCACATCTACTAGCTCAATGAAACATTCTGACCACATTGGTAGGTAGGGGAAGCAGAAGTGCTGTGCTGTCGTCCTATTTTATAGCAGAGGAAACTGAGGCTCAGAGCATGTAAGTGCCATTCTCATGGTCACATAGCTGGTGAGTGAGGGAGCCAGAATGAAATTTAGAGCCCTGTTAGGCAAGTCTAAGGGTCTTTCCCCTACAGCGCGCTGCCTGATAACAGCGAATTGACTGGTTAATAAATAATACTTGTTGACTTGTCTTAAAAGCTTGTCTTGCCAAGTCCTGCTGTGTCCTCTCTGTAATTACCCTATTTTCTCCTAAGGTGGCTAATAGGCTTCCCCATGATTTGCCCCTTTCTTGGTGGGAAGGGGTTTATCAGGGTACCTAGGCAATGTCAGGGATCCAGCAATAATAATACTCTCTCTCTCTCTCTCCCTCTCTCTCTCTCCCTCTCTCTCTCTCTTCTCTCTCTCTCTCTCTCTCTCTCTCTC
>RJWH01003364.1:62923-73436 GCA_004363575.1 Solenodon paradoxus | reverse complement strand
AGGAGGAGTAAATCACTGAGTGCCCTAGCAGTGCCGGGCAGCAGCTTTGAGCACACGTCCTTTCTCTTGTAGGATTTTTCTGTGCGCACGCGTGCGCACACACACACACACACACACACACACACACACACAGAGTGCTGTTTAGAACCAGCTGTCCTATGATTGAAGCATTGGGTCCTTCGACCAAGAGGAAGCTCATTCATGGTTCCCAAGGTTGGTTTGCTGTGGGATTCTCATAACTTCTTCCAGCAGACTTGCCGCATTGGCTTCCTCTTGTTACTGTCACAGATAATAACAAATACAGTGACTTAAAATAATACAGATTTATTATCTTAACAGCTTGGGAGGTGAGAAGTCCTAAAATCAAGGTGTCAGTGGGGTTACATTCCTTCCAGAGGCACTGTGGGAGAATCCATTTCCTTGCCTTTCCCAACTTGTAGAGGCTGCCTGCTTTCCTTGACTTGTGGCCCCTTCCTTTCTCCAGTTTCAAGGCCAGCAATGTAGCATTTCCTCTCTCTCCTTAACCCTATACTCCATCATTACCTCTTCCTTCTGATCCCCCTGCCTTCCTCTTTCCCTTTGAGAACACTTGCGATTGTGTTGGTACCACTCAGATAACTGATGACTCTTTCCATCCCATCATTAACTTATTTACATCTGTAAAGTCCCCTTTGCCATGGAAGGTAACATATTCATTAGTTCTTGGGATAAGGACATGGACATCTTTCGGAGGCATTATTCTGCCCCACTTGCCTGGTAAAATGGGGACCACTGTGAGCTATCTCAGCACCCATCTCCCTGGAGACAGTAAAGCACAATGTCTAGCTTCTGAGACGCTGTTTAGATTCACCCCCTGCCCTCACCCCTCTTCTAGCTGTGTGTCACCTTGAGCAAATCACGTGATTTCACTGTCTAATGTCCTCATCTCTACCACGGTAAATAATGTAACATAACTGCACTGTTAAGTTGTGAACAGCACTGAGATGCTGAAGCATGTCACCTGGTGACCAACACAACCCAACACCAGAGGGAGAGACCATGATAATTACGGGGTCATGCAGCATAATAATTAGAAACTCAGAAGGCCTGAGTTCAAATCCCCATCCCACCACTTACCAACTAAATGGCATCAGGCTAGTAGCTTTTGGCATCTGTATCTCAGTTTTCTCATTTCTAAAGTGGAAACAAAATGATTACCATCTAAACACATGGGGTTGTTGTGAGGATGACAATGGGACACGGTCACCTGACTCACCCAGAGCATTGTGGTGGCTTTTGCTGTTGAGTCATCACCACCTTCACCACCCATCCTCCCAGTGGGTGGTGGAGGGTCTTGATGGGCTGCCTCTGGCCTCAACAGAACACAAACAGGACTGAATAGCCGGCTGAATCCAGGGCCCAGGAATCCCTGCGCAGTGCTCCACCTTTAGAGGATTGAGCCTGGCCAGGCTTGGGCCAGGTTTCGGTTTCAAGGCTGTTCCCTTCCACAGAGCTCTCCTTGCTTCCAGCAGGAGCCGGGTCTCTGAGCACAGATCTGCCCGGAGCTATCCGGACAGATTTGGGGTTTGGAGATGGTGGCCGGGGTGGTGGAGAGCGTGGGACCAAGTCCCCCGAGAGGACAGGACTGGTTCCTAAATGGTATGGTCACAGGCAGGGTGCAGAACTCTGGTTTCAAACATATTGTCATTTTTTAATTTTGCTGCAAAACGCTGTTTCAGTGAAGGCTTGGACAGATGCCCAGTATGCAAAACAATTAAAAGCGCACTGCTGTGGTTGAACCAAGGTGAGGTGGGGGCGGGGACCCCTGGGAGGGCCGACTTGAGAAAACCTCGCAGGGTGGTAAGATCATAGGGAGACCTGGGATTTACATCCCTGCCTCTCCCTGGCTCTGTGGGCTTCAGGGTTTCACTTCATCTGTCTGAGCCTCAGTCTTCTCATCAAAGACCAGACAATAAGAACCCTCACCTTGTGCAGTGTGAATGAAGATTGGAGATAGTGGCTGTAAAATTCTGGGTACAGTGCCAACACACAGCAGGTGTCTAGGCATTGAGCAGGTGGTAGTGACTCTCCTCAGGAAGATCGGCGTTTGTGGCAGACCCTCCCAGACATGTACCTCAGGCCAGGGGAGCTGGGAGGTGGGGTAGACATTCCTTGGCACTGGGAACCAAAAAGCATGGTAACTACTTGGGTTCAGATCCCATTCCCAGTGTCCCATGTAACTTCAGTCCCTCTCTGGCCTTCTTGCATCACTTCAGATGTTTACCGAGAGACGACTACAGGCCAGGCACTGTTCTGGGCTCTGGGACACAAGCCTTGGCATCTGAAATGCCTGAGTTCCAGACTCAATGCTACCACTTCCTACTCTTTGCTGTGGGCAAGTCACTGCCCCTCTCTGGTCCCCGGTTTCTTCGTGTATGAAGTGAGAGGATTGAGCTTATGTCATACAGTCTTCCCGGAGAATATTAAATTTGACTCTGAAAGAGAGGCATTGTGAAGCATGAGGGTTAGGATTCTGCAACCCTAGGACTGAATTTTCACTCTGTCATTTGCTATGTAACCTTCTACAAGGGATTAATTTCTTGAATCTTGGTTTCTGTATCTATAAATAAGGATTAAAACAGAATCCTCCATGGGGTCCTGGTGAGGATTCAAGATGTTACATATCACTTTTCTAGAGAATGATAAGAGCATAGCAGATTCTCAGTAAATGGTAGTTGCCATCGCCACCTTCATCATCATCACCATCATCTATAAAGTGAAGTTCTAAGTGGTCTCTTAGTTTCTGGCATTTTAATTTTAATTTTTCAAGGGGAGAATTAAGTGACAAGTTATCTCCGTGTGACATCTAGAGAACAGTCCCCAGTAGAGAGGATTTTCCTTCACTTTACAGAGATGCAAATGGGTCTTGGTCTGTATGGGATTTTCTATGCTTTCTCCCTAGTTAGCAGGAATAGGACCCTTGGGACCTAGAAACCTGGAAGCCATGGGTATCAATTTCTCTCTATTCCCCCAGTAATCATTTATTTTCTTGTCCATATGATTTCATTTCATAAGGCTAGTCTAGGCCTTTCAGAGATGGGCTTTAGCCAAGACTCACTTGTCTGATTTAGGCCTCCTAACACCTCCCAATTTCTACCAGTCCAACCACAGCAGAAAGGCAAGGCTGGCACATACCATCCTGGGTTGGCCGTCAATTCCTCGGTCAAACATCTGAATTGTAAGACAGGTTATAGATGATGAAATCCTAGCAGCCCACTGTTTGGATGTTCTTACTGCTTTTTAACCTTTTACTTCCTCACTCTGAAAATCAGGTTGTCATAACCTCATTTTCCTGGGAATTGAAGACATTAAATAACTTTTCGAAGGTGATATGGGGCCTAGATATAGTTCCCAGCAGCCTGTCAAGTGCCTGTTCAACTGAGCCATTCTGTCCCTTAGAAATGTCCATTTCCGAAGCCTTTTCTTTCCAGCTCCGAAAACTAAGGCAGAAGCACAGGTCAGAAATCTGCAGCAATGTGGGTGAGGACAGGTTTGGTGGGCTGATCTTTGTGGGGAAACCACTTGGAAGCTTCCACACTGGGGACAAACTGAGCAGAGACAAGCAGTGAAGTTCTGGGGCGGTGGGGGGGTGTGTGGGAGAAAGGGGGTGAGAAGTTACAGCTGTCTTGCTCTGAGAGTGTGTGACAATATTAGAACAAGTGTTTGGTAGGTAGGCTGTGACTGACTTCACTGTGTGATGTCGAGAAGTCCCGTCCCCTCTCCCTTCCGTGCTGGAAGCGTCCAATAACTTAACTTCTCTGCCTGAGGGTTCGCTCCCCGCACGTCTCCTCCGCATCTTAGCGCTGTCCGCGGTGCTGAACGCCAGGGTCTGGTTGCTGTTCCGACCAGCTGGGATCGCTGGGGTGGTGCACCCAATCTCTCCTCCGGCCTCCCACCTCTCTTCGCCAGGCATCTCGCGCATAAATCACGGGTGGGAGGCAGGCTCGGTTTCCCTGCGCCGGGAAGCTGCTGCCCCCACCCCTTGCTCGCACAGGGTTTTGCAGCAGTGGTGGCAGGCACTGCTGATTCGGGCACTGGGAAGCAATTGATTCGTCTACTGCTAGCAGCCCAGAGTTGCCTACGCGGACGACAGAGTGACAGAGAGAGAGAGGAGAGACAGAGAGAGAGAAGAGAGACAGAGAGACAGAGAGAGAGACAGAGAGAGAGACAGAGATAGAGACAGAGAGAGAGAGAGAGAGAGAGAGAGAGAGAGAGAGAGAGAGAGAGAGAGAGAGAGAGAAAGAGAGGCTCACAGAGCGAAATCCCTCCATGTGGAGGGCAGTCAGAGGGAACCACTGTCTTTGCCTTGTCCACTGACTGGTCTGAGTTCTCTCCTCTTCTGGCATTGCTATTTCTTTTCATCTTAGTCCTGAATGATTTAGGGGTAGTTGCTGTCTGTGTCTGCTGGTGCTTTGATTTTATTTTGGGAAGAGTAGGAGAATCAATTGAACAATTTTCTTTCAGGCACCGCTGCTGAGCTTCCAAATCAAGTCATCTGGAGTTAGTGTCTTCCCACCCGGCAGGGAAGGGTGGAGTTGGCAAGAATTCAGCTCGTCCAGACCTCCTGCAATCCTCTGGCGTTGTGGTAAGTGCTATTCTTCTCAGTTGTGCAAGCGGGCTAGGAATGTTGGGATCCCAGGTGTGATGAGGTGTGTACATGAGCTGGTGGGGTAGAGGGTAGATGGGATGGGAGGGGTATTGAGTAATGACCAGGTTTATTTGCCCACATTCTGCAGTGTTTGATTGCCTAAGCAGCACCCCAAAGCCAAATGAGATTTCGGCTCAGCGCCCAGGGAGGGGGTAAAATATGCTCTGTTTTAAGCAATGCGATCAGAATTGTGGCTCCTGCCCAATTTGCCTTTTCCCTTGCAGCAGAAGCCGTTGAAAGTAGCGGGCAGTTTTCAGAGTGCATTAACCCTTTGTGGGGGTGGAAATGGGGTGGGGGGGTCTCTGACTGTTCTAATTAGTAGCTGAACACTGTGGGAGAAGGTCACCCGAGGCGGGAAGGTTAATCCTTATTTAGGGTCCCATAGGCATACCAGGTGAGGTTTACATAGGACAGGGCTCAAGTGTTCCACCTTTCAGGGACAGCTGAACAATTTAACTGTGGTGTTTTTGCAAGCTTGGCTGTTCTAACTTCTTGTGATGAGAGACCTGGGAGCCATGAAAAAATCACATTTTGCTTGGAATGAGTGGTCAGGCATGTCGGGGGTAGCAGCCAGCTGCCGCTGAGCAGATGATGTTTTATTTTCACAGGTGGTGTCACCTGTAAGTGATTGCATGGGGTGTACCCTAGCACCTACCCATGAGACCCCTTCCTTGAGCCTATCTCAGAGTAGTGAAAGAAGGGCATAGGGCTGGTTCAGATTCTGGGAAAGGGCTCTAGGCTCCAGCTTCAGGTCTGTTCCAGGACAGATCATATGCCTGCTCTCAGTTCCGTCTCCAAGATCCTGATGGGGCTAATCCTGCACTAACCTGTTAGTGACAGGGATGTGGAGGTCTCTTGTAGCTGAATCCCCAAAACTCATGTTTAATTTTAAAATGCCTTTGCTGTGAATCTGCGACCATCAAAAGGGATTTCTCTTTGCTTTCTGCTTTGATGACATCTCCTTCTCTGGGAATGAATGTCTTTATTTTTAGCATCTCTGCTATTATCTCAGGGGCCACTTCAGTCTTCTGCACCCCCAAGGATTTCCTCTTTGGGTTTTGTTCTTGGAGGTGGGAGGAATAAAACATCAGTCCCAGAGACTGGCAAGCCTGAAATGTAAGCGGGGCCCACTCAGTCATTCTTTCCAGCCCCAGAGTCAAGCAGGGACACCAAAACCCTGGGGCATGTGCACACTCAGGCAGGGCATGGGAGGCACAGAGGTGGTTCAGTAGTTAGTGCCAAAGATTTGGTCTGCAAACCCCAGACTCCCCTTGCTGCATGACCTTGAGGAGGAAGTTGTCTTCGTTTCCTCCTTGGGAAGCTTCAAGTGAAAGATGAACAGGAAGAAATTTGGTTCAAATAAGGACCCCCCAGATTTGGTCAGGGGTGATATTTAAAACATTGAACTTTGGCATTCATTTGTCAGCCTGAAGTGAGGGATCTTAGAGATCCCCAGTGATGCTGTGCTAACCCTTAAATTTCTGGAACATGGGGAGGGCTGGCGGGGACTAGGGGAGAATGAAGGGAGCCATGGGGCTGCAGCGAACACCACCATCCAGGACAGAACTGTGTTAATATTTTAACAATTGGCTCTGCCTTGCAGTGCATGTCATCCCAGTGAGGTAGGTGGGATGGGGTTGTCCACATGTAGATGCTTTTTCAATGTTTCCTTGCTGCCTCGCAGCCTTTTTTCCTTGGGGGCGGCTGTGATCCAAGAGGCTGGCCTGCCTCCTCCCCCTTCACATTTGAAATGGTGCATCGTGGTGCACCCAGGAGGGGAAAGAGAAGCTACTGGAAAGAACCTCGGATCAGGAGACCTGGCTGCCAGCCTCAGCTTTGCCTCCACTTTCTGGGCCTCAGTTTCCCAACTTGTGCAATGCAGCTGTTGGTCTAGGTGACCTCAAAGCCCTTGTCAGCTCTGAAGTTCTTTGACGATGTGATAAGTGTGTGTGTGTGTGTGTATGCACACACATGCTTCTTGGAAGGGTTAACACTGCATTGGGGAATTTATCATGTGTTTAGGAAGCCCTGTTTGGAGTGAATTGGGGTTGGGGGGTCCTCTTATGAGTGCTTTGCTAGGTTCCCAGAATTCTGTGAGAGCAGGAGAGGTCTGCTTTATGTGGAGCAGAGAGGCAGAGACATATAGATTTTTCCACACTTGGAAGCCCTATAGACTTATCTTGGGGCGGCAAGGACCCCTTTGAGAACTTCCATTCTGAAAAGCTATATAGACACACAAAGCCATTTGGAGGTTCACAGACCCTCCTGAATGCCCATCTGAGCACCTCACTTTCAGAACCTCTGACACAGTCTAAATCAGTTGGAGGACTCAGAGAAGGAAAGCAGCTTACCCAAAACCACACAGTAAGTCATGGCACGACGTAAGACTCTGCCATCACAGAGACCAAGGCATCATGCCCTTACTCCTGGCTCTGGCAGCCCCAGCTCAGCCTGGGGCATGAGGGTGGATCATGCAGTGGCAGCTCCCTCGCCCATGCTGGTATTCTGGAGGCAGAGCCCTGGGGACAAATGTGGGCATTTCCTTTCTTGCTGGAGGGAGGGAGGCAGCAGCCACAGGTACTGTGACTCCAAAAGGGAGGCCTGGCAAGTCTGTCTCACCCATTTGCTCTTCTTCCCCCTGGCCCCCATAATCCCTGCTTTTCTTACTGCTCATACCCATCCCCCTGCCTGGCCCAGGCTGCTGTGTTCTTGTCCCACTGGCTGCTCTGGGGGCTGACTTGCAGGCTGTGCTGTTCTGGTTCTCAGAGAGTTTGTGACTTTCTAATAAAAACCACCACGGCATATGGACCTGTCTTCTCCTCTTTATCCCCTTTGATGGGGGAGCTGGTCATAAATTCAGACAAATCAGGAGTTGATGTGAAGGCGATGAGAAGCAAACAGCACAGTTTATTTCTGTGAAGCGCTGTGGCTGTAATCGGGTATAAAAATAAATGTGGGACCCAGTCGTGGTGGACTGGAGCCGATAAGCTTAAATTATTCTGCAGCCACCTGGGATGGAGATCCTTGTAGTGCTGGGGGACAGAGGGGGACACTTCGGGAATAGCCCCCTCCCCTTCTCCTCCTCAGCCCTGTCTGAGCCTCCAGGGCTGTGGCATGGGACTCTGGAGCAGTCAGACCGAGTTCCAATTCTGAACCCAGTGCTTGCTGTGTGGCTTCACACAAAAGCCCTAACCTCTCTGAGCCCCAGTTCCTTGACTAGAGATATTAAGGTAGTAGTTTGGTGGCTAAGAGCGTGGGCTCTGGAAATAGATTTCTTGGGTTTAGATCCAGGTTCTAGCACATTCTAGTTGTATCATTTCACCTCTCTGGGCCTCGGCTTCCTCTGTAGAGATAATAAAGGCACGGTGAGGATTTTAAGAGTTCACGCTTGCAAGATGCTTAGTACTGAGCCTTGTAAAGAGTAAATGTCCCACAAATATTAGCCATGGGGGTTGATGTTGGTGATGGTGACAGTGAAATAACCCCTGACTGAAGCAGGATTGAAGTGAGGTAGAGGAAGATGAACGCTTCAGGCCAATTGTGCAGTTGGGATCCGGGAGAGAAAGGATGTGGATTGGAGACAGGAGACTGCAGCCCTTCTTATCCCCTGTATGGTCTTTATCAGTTGATAGAGGTTCCTGGACCTCAGTTTTTTTCATCCGTGAAATGGGTACAATGGTATCCTTTTCTTGAAGGCCCCAGGGAAACTCTTGTGAATGTGGTGAGCTGGCTGTGGAGGCAGGGCCCCAGGAGGGGAAGCCTACTGCTTCTCCAAATCCTGGGGAGGCTTTTGCTGACTCATCCCAACTCACCACCTTGGAAGCCCATGGATTTTTTTTCTGGGTGGCCTGAGCTTTCCTCCCTCCCCCACCAGGGCGCTCCTGTAGAGGGCTCCTGAGGTGCTAAGGTGAGGTCCTAATGGCCCAGCGCTGTACGATTCCAACTTTTGGAGACAGGATTAGCACACAACAGGTATTCAGCAATGATTTGCATGCATGCACGAATAAAGGACTAAATGAAAGCACTGGTTATTGACTAATGAACAGGTCAGTTTGGGGAACTGCTTTTGGCCCATGATCCGGCCAGAAGCCTGTATGCAGTAGATGCTGAGTTAGTGTTTGTTGATTATGATTAGTCATTGGTGAAGAGTTTGGAAGGACTTGGCTTACAGCTCCTATCTGCTGCCGGCACAGGACAGGCCTCTCCTCGTAACAGAGACTTCGGTGCCATTTATTGCTGTGCTGCGCATTTATTGAGTACTTACTGTTTGCCTAGCACCATGGTGGGCATTGGAAATAAAATGGTGACAAAGATACAATCCCTTCTGAGACTTAAAGTAAATGGCTATCTGCAAAATGTGGTCATTCAGGGAGTGATACCCACAGAGCTTCTTAGTCACCCTAAAACATGCATTTCACTGGGACCTGAAATTCCCTCTCTGGCTTTGGCCTTTGCTCTTGGCTAAAGAGCAGGTGCTTTGGGTGGGATAATATGTCCGACCTTACCAGTCATTTACACTTTAATGAGAAGCAGCTGTAAAATTCTTTCCAAAAAGTGAGGGGAGTTTTTTTCTGGAGGGGGAGAAGGAGTATGCAGAGACTAAACTCGCAGGTAAACCGAGAAGGCACAGACAGAGGTTGCTGGGTTCACATTCTGGTGGGAGTAGAAAGCTCTCAACCCCCAAGACAGGCTGATTAACCTGAGTGGAGTTTCCTCTACTTCAGTGGGTATCTCCCAGCCCCGCCTCACCATCAACTGAGCATCACCTGGAACTTGCTAGAAAGACAAATTCTTTGTTGTTTCTTGTACCCCAGACCTGTTCCAGCTGCGTCGTGGGACCTGTGTTTTCACATGCCCCCACTGTTATAGCTAAAGGCAGTTTGGTTTTGATTTTTGAAATGCAAAAGACATTTCCAGGTGTTAGATTTAACAGTTCTAGGTGGTGTGAGAGCCTCAGACATTTTGCCAAGGTTCTCCCCACTTGCATCAGCCCTGAGGAGTGAGCAGGACAGAAACAGGCCCATCCCCCCCCAGCCACACCTTTTACTTTCTGCTGTTGAATCTTGTCTCTAACAGGAGCGGGCGCTGGACCTATCAGGGGCTGTTCCCAGGTGGCCTGGTTCTTCTTGGCCCAACGCGGTTCTTGGTTCGGATAGGGAAACATGAGGCCAAAGCTCTAGGCTGCTGTATGCAGAGTCATCCTGGTTTCCTCTAAGTACTTGTCCCACTCATTAGTTTTAATGATATAATACACGCTTAAGTCTCATGCAAGGCAGCCGAGTCAGACTCTGGCTTAGCCATCCAGTGAGTCAGTGAGATAATGCGCCTCAGGAAGCTGGGTTTGCCCACCCTCTGCAATTCATCAACAGGAGGAAACTCCTTTGACAGCCTCCTGCTGATGTTTGGTTTGTGAAGAATTTCTTTGGGGAGCGGGAGGGACAATGTCTCCCCTCAGCTCTCATCATCTTCTGAGTTCCCTCAGCTGTGTTTTCCTCCCTTTTTATTTCCTTCTTTCCCTTTTCCCCTTCTTTCATGCACCTACACAATGACAAGCAGTGACTTGTGAATGGAAGCAGCTTTCAGATGAGAACAGATTATGCAAGCAGGTTTCCTGCCAGCCATTGATGGAGAGGCAGCACCCTGGGGCTGTGAAGAGAGATGATTTCTCCAAGTGCAGGCGCTTCCTGCAGGGTGCTGCCCCCGGCTGTGGCCCACTGTGGCCCACAGCTGCCCCAGCACCTGTCTCCTCACCTGTCACAGTAGGACTGTCTCTCTCTCTCTCTCTCTCTCTCTCTCTCTCTCTCTCTCTCTCTCTCTCTCTCTCTC
>RJWH01003364.1:0-62823 GCA_004363575.1 Solenodon paradoxus | reverse complement strand
CCCGGTTTGCCTGGGACTAAAGGGAATTCCCGGCATGCTTGACTTTCTATTCTGACACTGGAAAAGGCTGGGGGCAAACCAGGGTGCAGTGGTCATCCTCCTGCTTGGGGTTTTGTAGGCCAGAGACTCACCTTTCTAGATTTGTTGCTGTCCTGCTCAGGGCACGGACACACTGGTCTCTGAAGCCCATCCCAGCCTTGGTGTCCTCTGCATGGCCCTGCGACATGAAGACCACCTGGGCACGGAGAGGCCAGTGGTTGATCAAGGACAGGGGGCTCCCTCTTCCTTCCCTCCTCCTTCCCCTGCGGAGAATGAGCACCCAGCCAGTTACTCGTCAACTTGTCCCAAGAGGGGACCTGGTGAGCGATCAGTGAACTCGAGGCTTTCAAACTGGTGCCTGTGTCAGAACTCCCTGGAGGGCTGGTAAAACAGTTTCTGATTCAGGGACTAACTGTGAGGACAGGGCCGCAGAATCTGCACCTCCGAGTTCCCAGGTGATGCGGATACAGCTGCTCTAGGAACCTCACGTTGAGAATGACTGCTTTCTGCCTTTTCGGTCCTGCTCCATTTATTCCCCAGTGTTCATTGCACACGCCCATGTGCCAGGTGCTGTTCTAGGCCTGGGGACTCAGCAGTGAATAGGACAAGGGGCTCCCCTGCCTTTCTGGAGCTTATGGTCTAGCAGGGGAGAAAGACAACAGGTAAACACATCAGGAAGATGACTCCAGTGCTGTTTAGTGCCACAGAGGAAACAGAATGACACGACAGAGAGAGACAAGTTGGGGGTGGGCCAGAGCTCTGGTCGTTAGAAAACAGGGTGGCCAGGGAGGCTTTGGGAGATGATTACATTTGGATTGAGAGTTGCATCTCTAGAAGAAGACAGAATAATCCAGACTGGGGAACAGCAAGTGCAGAGGCAGAGACAACTGTGATGTCTTGAAGGGGCATGAAGAAGGGCGCTGTCATGGGGTCGGGGGGAGAAGGGGGAAGACAGGTAAGATGTTGGGGACCGGGTTATGCAGAACCTGCGGAGGTGGACGAGGAAATTGAATCTCATTTGGAAGGAGGGTTTTGTTCTTATTTGCCTTTTTTTTCACTGACGTAGCGTGGACATCACTGACATAGTGTGTTAGCTTGAAAGGTTCCACATGCTGGTTTGCTGTATTTGTGTATATTGTGAGATGACTGTGAGATGATGTAAGTTAACATCCCCGATCATACATAGTCGCACAGTTTTTTCCTCCTGATGACAACTTCTAAGAGCATGTCTCTTAGCAACTCTCAGATGCAGGCATACCTCACAGTATGACGGGGTTGCTTCCAGGCCATCACAATAAAGTGGACGTCACAGTCATGAGAAACAGGACAGCTTTGGTTCCCCATAGACCTAGACACAAGCTATGTTTGCACTCGGCCGGACTCTTTACGTGCGCCTTAGCTTTGTGTCTAAAAAATGCCACGTCTACCTTAGTTAACGCGACACAGGGACACGGCGTAGGCTGTGCTGTTGGAGAAGTGTCGATACACTTGCTCGTTGCAGGATGGCCACAAGCCTTCAATTTATGAAAATGCAGTAGCTGGGCAGCACGATAAAGGGAAGCCTGCCTGCAATACGGTGTTATTAACCAACCGCCCTGCTGCCTCCCTGGGGGAGGGATTTAATGGGGAGAATGACATGATCTAATTTACAATTTGGGTAATGACTACTTTGGTTTCAGAGCGGAGAACAGACTGTGGGCGCAGGGGTGGAGGCCAGGGGACCAAGGCGGGGAAGCGAGGGGAGAGGTGGTCAGAGAGGGTCTATGCTTCAGCTTGGACAGGTGTCACTGGTGGATCAGGACCAGGGTCCTCTCCAGGGACAATCTTTTTTGGGAGGCAGTATTTCCGCATCTATGATTTGCTTCATCCAGGCCAATGGGCCAGCTGAGCGAGGGTCCCTTCAGGAGACCCTCGAATGCCTACCCATGCTGGCCAGCCTGCGCCAATCCCTCTCCCAGGAGGAAAAGGCAGCAGATCAGGTTTCATTTTTTTCCTCCTGAGCAATGACTAGATTAATCTGTCAGCGGTAAGCAGGGTTTTGTAACTGCAACTGACTGTGGCTGCATTGTCAGGCTGGGGCGTCTGGCCAAGTCTTTCTCCCAAAGGCCTGGAGATTGGGGGCTTGTGGGAAAAGCTGTTGGACTGGACTGGGGACACGAGCTTCTGGCGTCTGCAGCTTCCCCTCCGATCACCGCAGACCTGTCCGTTTATTGACTGGAGTCCGCTGGCCCAGGGCAGAAGGGAATCATCCCCACTGGGCTCGCACTAAAGGACATTCTTGGGGCTGGGGCTGGCCCTCAGCAGGGAGACCGCTGCGCAGCCATGGCATGCCCCCTCGCCTTTCAGAAAGGGTCTGCCCTCTCTAGTGGATCGCTGTGCTTCTCCTCCTGGAAGCGTTTATGTGGCCGCCACAGGTCCCTAGCAGACTTGGTTTGCTGGTGCTCACGCGATGGTGTCCACGAAGGGGCTTTGTTGCTGATAATAGTGTGAGGAGAGCTGGCCTCATCTGTGCCTCCATTTTCCAGGCAGAACACATCTGCATTGTAAGCTGGCGAGGAATCTGGCACGAGGCACTGAGAGTCGCGATGAGTTTCTCTTTTCCTGTCCTTCCCCCGTTCATGACCGCTGGCCCTCGTGGGGTTCAGATTTGCATTTTTTTTTTCTTTTATCCTCAAATCCCATTCCAGTGCCTTCACAGGCAAGCCTTCTGCTTTGTTTGTAGATGGAACTTGAGACCATGTCCTTTTAATCACGGGCCTTGAAAACTTGTAGATTTCCTCATTTCTCACTGGTCTCTGCTCGGCACCTTCGAAGATCCTCGTGGCTGGTGCATGGAGTCCCTGCTTCTCGTCCCTCTTCTGCTGCACAGACTCACATCCCCATGCGTTGCCATCTTCTCGTCAACAATGTCAGTTTCTGTCCGGCTACCAGAGCCTCTGGGACTTTCCCAACCCTGCGTCAGTTGGGATTCTTCCAGAACTGGGAGATTCGGTTGAATAAGGATTTAGTGGTCATTTGGAGGTGCCAGGAGCTGCGTCATGGCTTCACTTTTGATTATTTGTTCAACAGACATTGAGTGTCCATTCAGGTCACCGAATATTGACTTTTCATCACAAGGACGGGACCTCCCAGGCCTCCTTCCTCTGCTCTGTGAAATGGATGCTCATCAGCCCTACTTCTTTCGCTTACTGTTCGAAGTTGTGAAGAGCAAGCAACTTAGAAATGGTTGCTTGGTTTTTGTTTTTGTTTTTAATACAAAGCTCTGCTGAAGGGGTTCTAGTCCGCAGCTTCTCCTGTCTTGGATCCAAAGCAAGGATGTCACCCTATAGAGGACTGGACCGTGCCGACCAGTAGGAGGCAGTGTGCTCAGGGGTTAGCACAGCACCATCTCCATCCCTCTGTGCCATTGCTGGCCCGTGACTGTGAGTAACTTACTTGGCCTCTGTGGTCTCAGTTTACTCACCTGTAAGCTGGAAATAATAATAGCTCCTCTCTCGGAGAGTTGCTGTGAGGATGGATATAGCTATAGACATATGAATGAAACACTTGGAAGAGTGCCCTGCACACAATTAACTCTGTACATGTTACCTCTTTATTCTTGTCTTGACTAAATTAAAACAACTCTAGAGTCGATGTCATTTCACGACTACTTCCATTAATAGATGAGGGAAGGAAGCTCCATAGAAGTGAACCAATTTCCCAAGGTCACAGGGTGAGTTAAGGGCCAGAAAAAGGCTCAGTCTTCAGGGATGACAAAGCCCAACTTTCAAAGCTCTGAAGCATGACAGTTCTACCAGGCCAATGACAAAGTACAAGTCTGATAAAAAGCAACAAAGCAGCAGTCACAGACGGCTGGGGGAAGAAGTTAATTCGGTGGCCTCAGTCTCCACCCTTGTGGGACCCAGCAGATGTGACCACAAGCACTTCCAGGTGGATGCAAGCGCACCTGCCTTCCAAGTGGATGCAAGCGCACCTGCCTCACACTGCAGAACACCTGGCACCCTCTCCAGAGGGTGGAACACAGGCGGTATCGGTGATGACCGCAGGGGGGCCAGCGGCTTGGGAGCTGGGGAGGTGGAGAGTTGGGAGGATGAGAGGTGAGGAGACAGGGAGTTGGGAAGCCAGGGAACTGGAGAGGTGGAGGGCTAGGAGCTGAGGGCTGGGGACCTGGGGAGTGAGGATGTGGGGATCCAGGGAGGCAGGGGGCTTGGGGGTAAGGGGCTGGCGAAAGGGGGAGCTCCAGGGTAGACCAACAGGAATCTTTAGGCTACTTCTCATGTTTTGGGGGCAGCTGGGGCCCCTCCCAACTTCTGTCCCCACTCTTCCTGTGCCATCAGCAAACCTGGTGTGTGTATGCTAGGCTTTTGCAGAAGCTGACTTGTCAGGGGCAGAGGCCTGCAGTTAGGGTCCTAGCATCATGGGCTCAAAGACCCTCTCCTTTCTAGCTGTGCAGATGTGACTAGTCACCAAAATCTCCTGGCAGTGGGGATGCTGCTCACGGCAGCACACTTTTTGTGAGGTTTTTGTAAGGGTCAAATGGGCTCATTTGGGCCTCTAACTCAGAACATTATCTCCATCACCATCCTCATTTCTTCTCAGCAGCCAAGAGCTGATTGTTCCCCAGATCAGTCTTTCTAATTTAGGAAGGCTCCTGAAAGTCAATTATTTATGCGAGTGGTTTCCAAACCTGGATCTGCCCTATTATAAAGTTCCCACTGGCCCTGGTCAAAGGAGAAAATGGGGCATGTATGGAAGGGCCAAATGTCACCAGCTAGATTTTCCTGGAATGGACTTCCTTTAGCCTGATACTGTGTTTTGTTTTTTTTTTCCTTCTCATTTAGCATTTACATGTATTCCTTAAAATATAATATTGACAAGAGTTGATGGCGGTTTCTTTTGAAACGAAATTCAGTGTCCTCCCTTGGCAAATAAAAACAAGGAAAGCTGATGTCCCTGAGAGGCCCAGGATCTTCTGCTCACCAAGAAATCCAACTGTCTGGGAGCACTTTTTGCCCAGTCGTTACCTGAAAGGGTTAGCGTGCAGGAATCTCCTGGGGTATTTGTTTATGTAGATTGTCAAGCCTAGCCCTAGAAATTCCGATTCAGAAGGTTTGGGCTGGGTGCCCAGGAATCCCCAGTGTGATGAGCTTCCTGACTGCTTCAGGGGCAAGTATTGAGTCCTCTTCATCACTCCCTGGCTTACCTGTCCCCAGCACAAGGACTCAGTCACTGCGGCCGACCTGTGTGTTGTCAGACAGTCGCATTAGCTGAGCTTCCTTTCTGATGGGGCTTAGGACCTGCTCCTTGTCACCAGTCTGCCTCTGGATCAAAGTGAAGACGACAAAATTCCTAAGAGAGCATGATCCTTAGGAGAGAAATGCACATTAAGGGGTGATTACAGGAGGCTAAAGTTCTGCTTTGCTCTTCTTAGAGGAAGAAATCAACAGACAGTTGACTCTTCTCTGAGTTATCATTTAGGGACCCCTTTGGTGAACACACCATCAGTCATTCCTTTAGTTGGTAAGTATTTCTCAACCATCTACTACCATGTACCAAATAGACCTTTAGTTTCCACATTTTTCCCAGTAAAATGACCACAGAGGGCCCCACCAGATATTTTGCCAGGCTGAAATAATCTATTAGGAGCTGGAAGGAAGGAAAAAAAAAAAAAAAAAGAAAGAAAATAACCTATCTAGGATGTAGATGAAATGCTTACTGTCCATCCGTAATATTTGATGCATTAATTGTATTACACACATATACTTTAAAACCCCATTTTATATAAAAAAGCTCTTACTCCATAAAGCTGCATTTTTCCTCACTAATACATTTAAAATTAACGAACAAATCAGGAAAGTAAGAAAAATGGTATAACTTTAATACAGCTGTCTTCTGCAAATACCTTTTGTTGCAGAACAGGAAAGAGAGAGATAGCAGTGGGGGCTCTGGGGGTTGAGAAGTTTGGAAGTCAACTATTTTAATTGTTCCATTTAAAGTAAACTGAGTGAGATGGTAAGGGATTCTTAACAGTGTAAAAACATGATAAGGACCTGACCAGAAGGTGAATCTTTATTTTCTGAGGAACCTTTACTTGGAGGATCTCATGTTGTTTGGTCTTGAGTGGTCTTTGTCAGGCTCTGTGCTTATTGGTGGAGTAGTATTGATCACCATTTAGATTTGGAACCTTCTCTCAGAGAGGTAAACATGAATCAAAATCTTGCAAATCTTACAAAAAATCTTGCAAATCCTGGTGTGAAAGTAGAACCTGAGGCAGTGGCGCTAAAGAAGGGAGCATGGTTCTGTGAGAGCATGTCACAAAGAAATCTGACGTAATCTGGGAAGACTTTCCTGAGGAAGTGACATTTGAACTGAGCACCGAAGGATAGATATGAGTGTGCTAAGTAAAGAAAGGAGAAAATAAACATTCATGGTAATGAAAACAGAACATGCAAAGGTGCTGAGGTGCCATTCAAAGACCTAAAAAGAAGGCCAGTGTGGCTAGAACACAGTGTCAGGGGTGGCAGGGAGTCCAATGTGAGATGACCTTGGTGGTACCTGCGGGGCCATGGGGTGGGGTCCTGTCTCTATTCAGAGAGTAGTGGGGTTTCACAGGCAGAAGGATGACCTGATCTGTTTTGAAAAGGCCACGCTAACTGTAGCAAGTATTCACATACAGGAGAGGAACCTGGGAGATTTAACAAAGACTCCTAATTGACCCTAAAGGCTGCAAGTGTTGTTGAGACCCCTTCCCTCTGCCCTCTCCACAGCAGCAACTCCCTGGAAAGTGGGAAAACAAGGAGACATTGGTCCCCCCTCCCCAAAAGTGCGGGGTCCTGGTGGGGTGGATGGAGAGTTATCTGTCTGGGTTCGAATCCCAGCTCTGCTACTGTGTGACGTTAAGCAAGCTCCTAAATCTCTCTCCCTCAGTTATCTCATTTGGAAAATGGGGATAGTGTTAAAACCCACCTCTTTGGGTTCTTGGGGATTTGACAAGTCAGTAGCCACAGGTTTTTAGAACAGGCATGCGCATGGCACGTGAGGGGAACACACATTAGTTATTATTGCGATGACGATGCGATCTCAGAGCTCAGCATTCTAGAAGGCCTCCTGTGAATCCTTTCCACCCTTGACTGATTTACTCACCTCCTGTAGGCCTCACTCAGACATCACCCTCAGTGGGGCCTTTTCTAATAGTATGATGGAAAACTGTGCTCCCCATCCACGATTCGACTTCTCTCCATTTCATCTTTCTCCCTGGGCACTGAGCACTGCATGACTAGCTATCTGTTTTGTTCATTTATTCTGTTAGCGGTCTCCCTGCGCTGGAATGTCAGCTGCACCAGAACAGGAGTCTTTGACACTTCTGTCCACCACTGGATACGCAGTTGACACACAGCAGGTGCTCAGTATGCATTTGCCGGACTAATAGAACCCTAAAAGTGTCGCCCTAATACTTCTTGCTCTTGCGGAAACCTGCCCTACTCGCCAGGCTGCTCTAACCAGCCTTTGTCTGCTCAGACCTTTTTGCTTCCTTCAACAGCAAAAGCAGCAAAAGAAAAAAAAAATCCCGAAGTCCTAGGAGGGCAGGGGGATACACAGGAAAGGTGTTCTCTGGTTCTCTGCACCAGGGAAGCAGCTGATAGAGAAGAAAATGAAGGTCTTTTATAAAACCAGCCCAGTAGCCTGATCTTTTCAACCCGATTAATCACATTAAGCCTTTGTCAATATCCACATTACCTCAGCCCTGGCCGTGGCAGCTGGTGGAGTGGCAGACTTATTCAATATTTAAGAAGACCTGCATTGCAGGCTCAGGGCTTGGGCCCTGCATGGAAGAACAAGAAACAAATGCCCAGGGACAGTCTCTGAAGGGCTGATTATTTTTAAAAGGAGATAAATAAGAGGAGGAAGAGCTGCAAAACCCCCTAGTTCACCTAGTTTTTGGTGGACATCAGACTGCACATCCTTGTAATTTGTTCTGACTTAGGGCAAGAGATAGCTGCTGGCGCATGGGAAATTGTGGACCAGGGAAGTTCTCTCCTGGGTCCCATTTTTGTAGCCCTGCGTAAAGCAGTGGTTCTCAGAGTGTGGTCCTCGGTCTAGCAGCAGCAGCCTCGCCTGGAACTTACTAGAACTGCAGATTCTCAGGCTCCAACCCAGAATCAGAAATTGAAGAGGCTGCAAAGTAGGCATCAATCTTTTTCTTTTCCCCCTCAGGTATCCCCAGGTGATTCTAATGCACATTCAAATTTGAGGTACACTGGAGCGACAGATGTGAATCTGATGAGGGTGGGGTTCGGGGCAGGAGTTTCTAGGTTAACAGTCCTCTGCCTGTCTGCACATTATAATTACCACAATAACTTTCTAAACGTGTGATGTGGACCCCGTCCCAGCATTTCTCTCTAGTTGATTTGGTTGGGACCCTGTCATTAGCAATTGAAACCCTCATCCCAACATGATTTGAGGGTGCAGTCACAGATGTGACCCTTTGTTCCACCTTTGTCCACCACGTGATTCCTTACCTGTTGTGTCCTTACTTTTGGTGCCTGTAAAGTGGGTCCCAGCGCTCTCATCTTATATGACTTGCAAGGGATTTATGAAGCTTAGGAGAGATGGTGCTTTGGTGAACTCCGCAGGGTGTGGAAAGAAGCACAATGCGACGGAGAACTGATGGTGTCTCCTGGGCTGTGTCATGGACTGTGACAGTTCTTGACGTTTCCTTCTGGCTCCCCCATCAGCTCCCTTCATCATCTTGGGGAATGAGAACCATGAGAGCCCTCACCCACTGAGATTTTTAAAAGAGCACAGGGGCACCTCTGATTGGAGGTAGCACCCCTGGAGAGAATTGGCATGAGGCGCCAAAGGCAGACCAAACAAGAAGAGATGGGTCGACATTTAAACCTTCCAGCCTGCAGTAGGCAGTGAGGACTTCACACTAGAATGACCATTCTTCTGAAACGAGGGAAACGAGTCCTGAGTGTTTAAGAGAGATCAGCACTAGCAGCTCTGCATGCCCTGTGCCGTCTGATTCTTCCATCAGCTCAAGAAAATGAGACAAGCATATTCCCATTTTCCCAACAAGGAAAGTGAGGCACAGAAGGGCTACAGGACCCCCTAAGGCCCCAGGCTAGCAGGGGGCAGAGCCGGACCAGCCCCAGTTCAGGGTCTGAGTTTTGGCACTTCCTCTCAAGGAGGTCTCTAAGCCAATCACAGGCTGGTGTCCTAGGAGAGACCCGATGCTGAAGGTGTCCCCAGAAGCACCAGGCACAATGACAGGAAGGTGTGGACAGCGCCTTGTCCCGCTATCTTCACTTCCGCTCCCCCAGACCTCAGATTTCCCCTCCAAGCTTCCACATCCCCAGGTCCCACAAAGACTTTGGGGTGATATTTAATTGTCTTTCTTGATTCTCACATAACTTCTTGGCCATGCAAAATGGGACCCAAACTCAGAGATACCTGGGAAGCCTCCACTCCTCTTTTAGAGAGAAGCAACCTTTAAGATTTCCTTTCTTTCCTCAAGAAAGAGCTAGAAATGAGGCCCAAGGGGACACATCTTCATTTGTCCTCAATTTGAGGGTCTCCCTGTTTCCTCAGATCAGTCCTCACCAGTGACCCATTTTATGACAGAAACATCCAGAAGTCTGGCTGGAGAGTGACCACTGCAGCTACCACCTGGCTTGCCCCATTCGCCTGCTGTAACCTTCCACTTCAGAGCACATTCCGGGGACCTTGGAGATCTAGCAAATGCTTAGAAACCCATTTGATCCCAGCCCCGGTTCTTTATCTGCTCAAATTCCTCTAAGTTTTCCCTCCCCGAGGAGTCCCCACGCCCAGATGTTCATTCTTGATAATTTCCATTTTCCGCCTCACCTCCTTCTGTCCCAGAAAGGTGACAAGGGAGGAGCAGGGTTTGAAATGCACCTTCAGTTTCTCATGGGAGAAGCTGGCAAAAAACAAGCCATAATAATAGCACTTTGTAGGTCTTCGGCATTTTTCCTCCCAAATTGCCTCTTTGCATTATTTAAATCATTATCTGTCCCTTGCCTCTACCACACTCAGAAAAATAAAATAGGAGATGGAACAAACCACTAAGCAGTTGTCCCACTTAGTAGTCCTCATTGTAAGAGAGAAAGGAAAAGTAGGAGCACTTGCTGATTAGCTTAGTATCTTATCTATATCCATATATAAGATCTTGTGTATATATATATATACATATATATCATTGCATATGACTAGATTGTTTTATATATAATATCTATTTTATACACACATGCATATATAGAGGGGTTGTGCGAGAGTTCATTCTTCTATTTGCAGCAGTTTTGTTCTATAAAGCTGCAAACACTGAATAAGCAACTGATGAACTGTTGCTCTAGGGGGAAATACAGGGTTAGTGTCTGCCAGCCTCTGGTCACATTGCATCAACCAGTCCATGCATAGCCTTGAGTTATGTGTGTTTCTGCTTAAAGACTCCTTTTTAAATGTATGTCTGAGTCTGGCTAGGCTACTATAAAAAAGTGCCCCAACTCTGCCTTATAAAGAATGGAAATCTGTTCCTCACAGTTCTAGAGGCTGGACATCAGGTGTCAGGGTGCCACACGGTCAGATTCCGGGGAGGACACTCTTCTGAGCGGCAGACTGTTGGTTTCTCATTTTGCCCTCACATGGTCAAGAGTAAGCATGCTCTCTCATGCCTCATAAAGGGCACTAATCCCATTGTAGGGGCCCCACCCTTATGCCCGCATCTACTCCCAATTAACTCCCAAATGCACCCCCTGCCTATGCATAGAGTTTCAGCATATCAATTTTGGGGGGACACATTTAGTCTATAGCAATATATAGTATTGATTCAATAACACTGAACTTGTGGCCGTATAATTCACCCTGTAGCAAAGTTTCTCAAACACATGCATTTTCTCTGTAAGGCACTTCACAGCCTTTTTGAACTTAGGAACACTAGACAGGGCTTTGGCACTATATTCAGGGATTTTAAACAGCAAAACCACCAAGAGATATGCAAGAAAACATGGCACTAAACAGACTTCATAAAAGACACTTGTTTATAGTATGAGAGCTGAAACAAGAAGACAGAGTTTCTTGTTGGATTTCAGCTGGAAACATGTACTCCGGGCACCTCACATTTTCTTTGACTGCTCTGTGCATGTCTGTAAGTGACTGTGAAAGGGCCCTATGTCTTGCTTTTGGTATTACAAGTCAGCGTTAGTGAGTACACACATTTGCAAACATGGAATCCTCAAATAATGAGAACAAACTCTGTTATGTATATAACAATTGGGAACACATCTATTGTAAACTTAACTCAGATTAGTTCAAGGACACAAAGGAACATTGTTGGCTGATGAATTGAAGAGCCCACATGTGGCTGAGGCATGACCAGGTCCAGCGACTCAACAGCAGCATTAAGACCTCGTTGTGGTCGTCTCCTCATTCTGCTTTCTTTTGGGCTGACCTCACCCGCAGGCAGGCTTTTTCCAGCGGGTAGAACCTGACGACTTTCAAGTTTGTCTTATCCCTTCTTCAGCCCAGGCTGGGGGTGATGGAGAGAGAGAGGGGCAGGGAGAAGGGGAATGAAGGAGGGAGAGGTTTCTTAAATTCTAACAAAAATCGCAGACTTGAGTCTAATTGTCATGAACCAGGTGACTCGCCCAACTTTGAATCAAGTACATGCAGCCATCAGATGTGAGTTCTGTCGTGCTGAGGGTTGTGTTCAGCCCCTCAGAACACCTTGGGCTGAGATAGGAAGGGGTGTTTACCCCCAAAGAAAACTGGGCGTGCTGGTACCAGGAGGAGGAATAGATGTCTACTCTCTATCTTCAACCTCGTGGAGGATGATTTTTGTGAACTATGGGAGGCTAACCCTAATGTTGTGAATTCTAAGTACATTAAAATTCAGAGAAGATAGTATTCAAATAGCTAAATAGGACACTCTGAGAGTTGAGCTTGGGCTTGAGGGGTTAAATGGAGGAGCAAAAACATCTTAGGGGGTGAAGATGGGCTCCTCACACTGTTCCATACCATCCTTGTAGCTTCTGGTGCATGAAACCCAGGGAGAAAAGTGTAAGTCCAATCACACAGAGTCAGTGGATTAAAACTTTCAGGAACTGTATGAATTACTGGTTTCAAGAGAACGCACGCGCACATGCGCACACGGGTGAAGCACTTGTACCGCTGTCTATGATCCTGAACCGCAGCTCTGGACAGCAGCTCTGCTCACTTCTGTCCGGTCTTTCTCAGGAATGAGTGTTTCTAGTTTATTGTTGCTGTTTTTCCCGTCTCATAGGAAAACATGTTGTTGACAGTTCTCATGTCTATCCTGTTCCAGCAGGAAACAGATGGCAACTCAAATTGTATCACTGGGGGAGAGTTTTTAAGAGGGACAAAGCATGAGCAGGATTAAGGAAAACCAGCGTTGGTTAGCGAAGCATCCGGGGCTAGCAATCCTGGGGCGCTGTTACCATCCCTAGTCCTGAAAGAGGGCGGGGAGAAAAAGCATCGTCACAATCCAGTGAAAGCTGGGACTCCGCACTAGTGCCACGACAAATGCTTTGTCAAGGACACCACCTCCATGACCAATGCTTTGTCAAGGAGTGCAGCCAGCCCACGACAGTCCCGACAGCCCTGCAGAGGCACCCTTAACTTCACTCTTCTTCTTTAATTCATGCTCCCCTAGGGCTCCTCAGAGGGCATGGTTGCTGATTGAAAAACCGCATCCAACTCCGCCTTCTGGGGAAGAAGAGAACAGGGAAGAGGAGAGTGGCAAGTGGAAGTGGAGGGTCAAGCAGAAAATGTCACAGTATCAGTCACTCTTGCTGCTAACAAGCCAGTGGTTTAATGCATAACTGTTTCTTTGCTTACGAGCCTACAGTTTGGGCTGGAATCAGTTGGGTCATGCTTGTTGGCCTTATCTGGGGTCACCGCAGTAGCGACAGTCATCTGGAGGCTAGATAATACCAGATGGTCTCGCTTACAGCCATTCTCCTGGCTGGGAGACTGTTTTCCTCCTAGTAGGGAGATACTGGCTTTCTAACATGGTGGTGGGAACACTCCAGAGAGAACATTTCACCTGCTAGAGTGAGTGGCTTTGATAAGAGAAATTTGACTAGCTTTAGATGTAGTTTTGCTGTAATGTGTCTCCAGAGGTCTTAAGTCAGGGGATGAGCAGTGACTTATCTGATGTATCTTGAAGGTGGTATGTGCGTGTGTGTTTGAGCATGTGAGTGTGCGTGTGTGGAGTATGTACATATAGAATCTGACATGTGGGGCTTGAATGCCGCGCTACCATTTGGTTAGCTGGAGCCTTTGGGCACTGATGCCCTCCCTCTCCCTGTCTCAGTGCCCTGGTATAGTCTGAGGCAAGTGATTAGATTGAGAATGAAGTTAAGTAGTGCTAAGTTCTAACATGTGTAAAGCACTTAGCACAGCAGCTCGAACAGGATCAATGCTCTCTCTTTATCAGGGATCCATGAAGAAGAAGGAGGAGGAAGACTGAAGGAAGTGACTTAGCATCAAACAGACCCTAACCCTACAACCTAGTCTGATTCAGTCTTGGGGAAAGCTTATCAAGCCGCGTTAACCGCAATGTTTCTGTGTGTAAAATGGACTCATTCGCATCTCTGTCCAGTGTGGTATGCGTCAATGTATGCATCGCTTAGTGTGCTCCCTGGCACACAGCAGGTGATACCATTATTATCATCTGGTAGCTGCTATTATCAGCCTTTACATCCTGGAGCTGTGACAAGAGTCACTTACTCCTCTTTATCATACTCACTAGATGGCAAGCATCTTTGAAAGCACTTTTGCCAGTATTAACTCATTTAATTCTTCAATGTTCCTCGGATACAGGTGTTTTCATCGCTATTTTTGTCATGGTTGTTCTTCACATGTGGAAACTGAGCCACAGAGAGGCTAAGCAACTGCCCTAACATCACACAGCTTGACAGAAGCAGAGCTGAGATTCAAACCCTGGCAGCCTGGCACCTGTCCGCTCTGCACCTCTCAACACCCACTGCCTCCAGTGACGAGGGTCCTAATGTCCCACTGCCAGGCGATGGCGAAGATCAGGGACTTTGCAAATGGCGCCATGCTCACCCCGACTTGGCATCCTGCTGGCTGTGTCCAGGGGCTGCAAGGAGATTCATGGGCACATTGGTGGCTCAGTCACACTCTCCAGCCAACACTGACAGCTTCACTTCTCTGTTCCTCTCCCCCACCTGGCGCCAGGGAGGCCTGGGCAGGCGACGGATGGAGGCAGAGCATCAAGATCTATTATTCATGGCAGCTGAGAGAAGCTTTTCATTCTTTCTGAAGTGCTCTCGGGTGTCTCCAGAGAAGTGGCCCTGACCAGACTGAGAGAGGCAAGAAGGGTTCTCCTGGCCAGACTCTGAAACCCCTGTGTTTGGGGGGCTGGAGGTTCTAGAAGAACCTCTCGCCAGTTTGCCACCTTCCAAAGGGCTAGAGACTTTCTCCTTTATTTTCTACCCTGGTCTCTCAGCAGCCCTGTGAAGGAGGTGCTGACCCAACCCCCATTTTGCAGATGAGGAAGCTGAGATGTGGAGAACGGGAGTAATTTGCCCCAGCTCACCCAGCTTTCGTTCGGCTGAGGGTTGCACCCAGGTCTGTGTGGCTGCAAAGTCTGAGCTCTTGATGGAAGAGTGTCATGAAATTTGTACCATGGGTGAAAGTAAATGTGGCGTGTGCGTGCTGGGAGTAGGGGTAGTTGGGTACCAGTGCAGGTGGGGGTGAAATGCAGGTGTGGGTATATGTGGCCAAGCATGGCACTGAGGGCGGGGCAGAGTGTGGCGGGGTGTCTTTAGCGACAGTGTCTGAGCTGGGGAGTGTCTGTGTGGGTGTGGCAGCGTGCAGGTGGATGGAGGTGGAGGTGCGCAGGGTCTGGGGTGTGGGTGGAGGTGCGAATGTGTGAGTGTGTTTGTGTGTTGTGATCAAGGTGAGAAAACAAGTCAGATGAGGGAAATATGTGCATGCCCAGAGCAGAAGTATCTGAGGCCCCTTAGAGACTTAAGAGCACATCTAAGTAATAGAAAATACTTTTTTTCTGTCTTAAGAAGAGATTGGCACTGCTTGCTTGAGAAGAGGATCAAACCAAGTCAAGGTGTTAGAGTGAATTTTGCCCACAAATGGGAGGGAAGAGTCTGAGCCTGAGCTATTCCTTTCCAAAAGCAGAAAGAGGCCATTTCAGAAAAGCACACTGCCCTGTTACAACAGCCCCAACATCCATTTTTGCTGCTTGTGCTTGATTACTCCCAGTGACTGGGAGCTCATTACCTCTCAAGGTAGCACATCCTCTTTGTACTCTGATGCATAGGAAGCCAGACATTCCCTGATCATCCCTTTCACCTGGTGGTACCTGGTCTGGCCAGGCAGCTGTGTTGTAAATGTGTCAAGAACGTTGGTGATAAAGGGAGACACACCTGGCTTTTTACCTGGCTGGCTTCAGCCCTCCTGGCTGGTGGCCTTGGACAAAGTGATTGGCCCCTCTGAGTTTTGAGAATGGGGTAACTTCAGTGCTTACCTCGTCAGTGTTGAAGATGAAATGAGGTAACATACGGACACTGATAATCAGAAGGCTGGCTGAGTTTGCTACCCCCACTTGCACTAAGTCCAGACCTCCTGGCAGAGTGGGGAGTTGTTCCCGAGCACAGGCTGTATTGCCAAACTGCAGGATTCTGTTTACTAGCTCCGTGACCTGGAGAAGTTACTTAGGTTCTCCCCGCCCCAGGTGCCTCTGCTGTGATAGGGAGTTGGCAGCATCCATTGTGAAGATTAGGTGATTAGGTGCCCACAATAGTGCCAGGCATGTGTTGGGTACGCAGAAGCTGGTCTCACACCCCCAGCAGTAAATGAGGAAACTGAGTGAACAGGCTGCTTAAGGACATTTGAACACACCAGCAATTCTGAGCACCCAGCATCTGGCACCATCTCTAGGCCAGGAGGGGTGGGGGAGGGACAGTTACTGGGCCAGAAGAGTAAGGGCTACAGGAGAGGGCTTCCTGACAAGAGCTGCGACTTCAATAGAGGGCCACAGCCAGCCACCGTGACCAGCACAGGGTCCCGGGGGGAGTACCAGCCTCTCCTTCCCTCCAGTCTTCCTCAGTGTCACCTGTGAGATGAACCCTGCCAGAGCCAGGGGCAGGGAGCCCTGGTTCCGCCCCACAGGGCAGCCTTCAGGGCGCAGGGCGGGCGCAGGGGAAGGGCTGGGGGTGAGGCGGGTCTCTCCAGCAAGGCTGTCTAGGACCTATGATGCTGCCCATTTACAACACGTTGCCAATTGACATGCATAACCGAATGGTGCATTTATTTATGTTAGAAATGAAGGCGAGGTGTTCATCTGTGTAGTTTCTGCTAGTCCCGGGATGTGAACCTGGGGCTGTGGAATGTATGCGGACTCTGCGAACAGCTACGCCAGCAGGGAACACCAAATACTATGCTTACTTTTTTAAAGAAGAGGTAAGTGGGTTTTTAAGAGAAGAAGGAAGGAATGGAGGCCTCAGTGAGGATGGGAGAGAGAGAAGGGAAAGGCATTTTTATTTGTTTATTTTGGTGCCCCCCCACCCAGCCCTGGGTCACGAACCTGATCGTAGGACTTTCTGTGGTACATACCCTATCTGAGTCCTTCGCTACTTCACTTCTCACCTGTGCCACCTCGACGGCAAATAAGGCCTCAGTTTCCGCATCTGTGCAATGGGACTGCTGTGTCTGTGATCTATGATTTGTGAGAACGTCTCTCGAGTGAGAGGAGGGGGCCATTGTCACTCTAAGGGGGTGGATGCTTCTCCTTACACCCTTACACTTTGTCCTTACACTTTGTCCCTAAGACAGAAGAAGGGTCTGGATGACGTGTAGTGTCTGCGGCAGGGTCTGACGATAAGCCAGTTCTGAGTTTTAGTCAGAACGAGTTTCAATGCAACCTGGCCTGAGTGGCGGCCAGGGGTCATTAAGTTAAATGGCCTGTTTTATTGCACAGACCTGTTTAATCACATTTTCCTTTGGCAGTGCGGCTGTGTGTGTCTGTCTGCGTGTGCACATGCAAAAATCAGTCCTGGACTTTTCTTCCCTCCGTGGCTCCCCACGGTGAAGCTGGGAGTGGAAAAGCCCCCCCATCAATAGCGCCACAAAGGAAACTTTCCACCTTGTCCAGGAATCGGGTCATTGGCTGGACTTTGCCAGAAGCCCCAGAGAGTATTTGTTAATAGCATTTATGTTAGGGTTTTGCAGTTTGGTATTGAACTTTGTAGTCCTGGGCTGAGAGGGACTCATACCCCAGGGGAGGAAGGAAAAGTTAGGGCCAAGCTTGTCCAGCAGGAGACATTCTCCTCAGAAGCTCAATTCTGGCAGCTCTGTCCTGCCTTCAGTGTCTGTCCTGTGCGGATATCTGTGGACAGATGTCAGACGCAGACCCAGTTTGACTTACCGCTGTGTGTCCTTGGGCAAATGCCTTCACCTCTCTGGGCTTGTTTCCTGACCTGTGAAACTGGTGATAAGAGATCTTGTTTTCTCAGCTCATGAAGATCGGGTGAGAGGTTGCATGGGAAACCCGTGCATTTCCTGGGTTGCGAAGAGTATAGGCGGGATGGGTCAGGTTCTGCTGCAAAAACAATCCCCAGAGCTTCAGTGACCAAGAAACTCTGAGCTGCTTCTCACTCTGCACATGGTAGGTTAGCAGGGTTGATGCTTAACCTTTGTCCAAAAGGGATCCAGACTGAGGGAGGCTGTGTTTTCATGTACCATGCTTGTCAAGACTGGAAGAAGGCATGTGGTGAAACTGGCATTGGTGTTAGTTTCCTTCTGGGAACTTCTATTGACCAAACAGGTCCTGCAACCTCTCCCAGCTTCCTTGGAGAGAGAGAAGGGCCATCCTACCACCAATCCTTCCATCGCAGGGTGGAAGACTGAACCTTTAGTCAGCAATGCTAATGCCAACCACGCCACTCAACAGGTAACCCTTGCTTTAGTGCAGTTCTATCACTGTCGTAACGACATAGCACATATTGTGCTAACTTCCATCATTTAACGTGATCAGGCTGCAAATGCAGTCACGCCTCACTGAATGATGGAAATATGTCATCAGGTGACTTTGCCATTGTAGAAATGTCACGGAGTGAATTACACAGACTTAGACGGTCTAGGCTCCTACACACCCAGTAGGCGATGGTACAGGCATCTGTGGGGACTGTCATCATAGATGTGGTCTATCCTTGACTGAAACATCATGAAGTGACACATGACTGTCCTTCACAAAGCCTGAGACACTTCCTCCTAGTGCTGAAGCTGGGCTCCCTATAGGAAGACATAACCGAGACCATTCTTACTTTGTTTTCTTTTTTAGACAAGTGTTGCTAATAATAACATAAATTAATGAGCATCCCCACTTGACAGAGGGGTGGTCTGCGCCAAGCCCTACACCAGGGTCTGCACACATGACCTTGTCTAAGTCTCACAATGCTTCTCTCCAGCGACTGTCCCCACTTAGCAGATGATGAAGCAAGGTTCAGGAAAGTGATTACACTGTCAAGCTCGTACATGCAGGTGTTCTGGAGACTGAAATAGAAGTGGGTCTGGTGGAGAGTGCTGGAGATGTTATGCATTTTTCTTTTTTTTGGAACTAGTCCATCATTGAGCCCCTTCTCTTCAGTCTGGTTTTCCCCTCCTTCCTGCCCTCCAGTCACTCTACGCTCCATCCCCATGACTTTCTCCATTCTATAAGCATCCCTGTCCTTTATCCTCAGAGCCTTTGCTTACTCAGTTCTCCTTTCTAATCCTGCATCCTTTAGGTCTTGCAGATTCCAGTTCATCCTTGAAGGCCTAGCCCAAACTTCCCCTGTGGGAAGAACTTCCTCGCCCCCACCCTGGGCAGGGCAGAATCAATTCCTTATCTGTCTTCTCCCTTGACAGTTTGTGCATTAACAAATCTAAACCTCTCTCTCTCTCTCTCTCTCTCTCTCTCTCTCTCTCTCTCTCTCTCTCTCTCTCTCTCTCACACACACACACACACACACACAATCTTTTTAAAGAAGGCAGAATTAGTCTTTGTTTTTAATTAACGCCAGCTCTCTCATCCCAACTATTAATACCACCGCCTCATTTGTCTTATTAAGTACTTAGTTTTGCTTTTAATTAGTGCTGTTTATTGTCGCTGAATTTTAATTGTCAGTGTAAGGTCTCAGCAGGCCTTGCTGAGGATGCTTTACAAAGGTTTCCTGTCCCCCTGAAAGACCTGAGCTTGGACAGCAGTGTATCTTTGAAGAAAATAGGGGAAGATACCAGAGAGTGGGGGAAAGCTGGCGCATTTTTTTCCCCAGACCTCAGCCAGTGGTATTTGCCCTTGGAACCTCTGTTTTCTCCAAGTTGTCTGTTTATGAAGGCACATAGAAAGAGCGCAAATGGTTGTAATGGCAAAAAGTCAATTCAAATTTGACTTGAGGAAAATGAAAAAAAATAAAAAAAGCATACTGGCTTATGGTAGCACCAAAGGCCATGAGAGATTCAGGTATGGCTGGATCCAGCATTCCAGCAGCATCACCAGGAATCATTCTCTCTCTTCTCAACTCTGTATTGATCCTTTGGCAGAACTTTTCCAGATGGTGGCAAAAGTAACCAATAGCAGAACTAGGCTTCAGTTCTACCCTCTTAGCAGCACCAATGGAAAGAGAGTGCCTCTTTCCATACAGATCCAGCAGAAGTCTTAGGACAGGTCTTCATTAGTCCGGATGGGCCACGTGCCTATCTCTGAACCAATCATAGTAGCAGAAGGGATACGACACACTGATTGACCAGTTATGGGTCATTTTTTCACCTCTAGGGACCAGGTTGGGAGTGAGCCACATAGACTGATACTGAGAGAGGTATCCCAAGGAAAGTTGGGGTGTTCTTACTCCTCAAAAGGGGGAAATAGAAGCAAGATGTCTCTCTCCCAGCTATCCACTGCAACAAGACTTAAACAAACACCTAGAATTTAGACTTTGTTCTCCTTAGCTCCACCTTCAAATAGCGTTCACAGTGACCTTCTTGCTTAATACTTGAAAAGTGTTTTAGATTACAAGGTTCTCACCTGCCTATGGCCTCATCAGCTTTTCCCAGGCAACCCTGCAAGTGGGCCTGCCATGGAGACATTCTTATGTCTCATTTTGCAGATGCAAAAATAGAGCTCCAGAATGACAAAATGACTTGCCAGAGTCACAGAGAAAAAGAATAGGGGACCTAGGGTTGGATCTCAGGACTCGGGGTCCAAGGCCAGCAGATGCCCGTTGACACCAGGGGGCTCTGCACAGTTAGTTTTGGCTGTGTAACCAAGATCCACACAGACTGGTGGTTAGAACAGCCGCCATTTATTTATCTCATGCTGGGTCAGGTTGATGCTGGACTGAGTTCAGCTGGGCTGTTCTGGACTCGGCCAGATTTGGATGACTTTGGCTGGGCTCGCTCATGTCTGTGGCTGGTGTGCCTGTTGACTGGGACTGGCTGGCTTAGGCTGCAGCAGCTAGGACGATGTGGCGACCCCCACCCCATGTGAGCTCTCCACCTCTAGCAGGCCCCTTTGGGCTTCTCATGTGATGGCAGGCTCTCAGGGCAGCAACGGTGGGCAAGCTTTAGAGTCTAGTGCTTTTCAAGCCTTGAATTGCACTATATTTTTTACTGTCCCACCAGTCACAGAAAATTTAGCCACCTCAGCTTCAAAGGATGGAGACATAGATTTCACCTCGTGATGGGAGAATCTCACAGAGGTATGGGGAAAGGGAGGGAGGAATTGGGGCTATTTTTTGCAGTCAGTCCATTCTGTCATTTCCTGCCAAGATGAGATGGAGACGGGCAAGATGAGCCTTTAGAGACTGAAGCTGGCGGAGAGGATTAGAAACACAATGGTGAGCTGTCAAGGCATTTAGTGGCCTCCAAGCACATTCAGGAAATTCTGGTCCACTTTTGCCACTAGAAAGACAGAACGATGGTGATGATGATGATGATGATGATGATGATGGCAGTAGTGACAATAATTAGCATTTACTGAGCACATGCTATGTTCCAGAAACCATATTGATTGCCTTGCCTGCATCCTCCTATCCTTGTTCTTCACAAAGCCCCTAGAGACAGTAGAGTAAAGCCTGCAGGGTCTAGTGGGAGGCCCTGAGAGCTGCATCCCAGCTCTGCCAGTCACCAGCGTGGGGGGCATGTCACTTAACCCTCCGGAGTCTCAGTATCCATATCTGCAAGTGGAACTAATGAGTGCGCTCCTTGTCGGAAGCTGGCAGAATTCGATGAAAGCACTTAATCCAGCACAGGGCACTTTACATAACCACTGTGAGGAGGTGGACATGCTATGATACTGTCCTCACCATAATGACCAGGAAACACCCACAGATGTACCTGCTGAAGGTCACGGGGCTTGTAAGTTGCAGAGCAGTAGGGATGGGCTTTGCCTGCCCTGAAACCTGTCACATGGGAACTGTCCTGAGGGCTTCTGTAGAAGCTCATGGCTGGAACCATCTGTTATGGCAGCACAGCCATGGGAGAGCCTGGCAGAGGTGACAGTGAGTTTGCTTTGTTAGGAGCGCAAAGGTGCCTTCCTGTTGAGACTCTCCCGGGACTGTCAGTGCTTGTCGTAGGCAGCAACAAGCATAGGGTAGAAAGAGCCAAGGCTGTGTCGCTCCAGCCTGGCCAGGTTCTGGGGGGTTGGGGAGGTCTGGTGGCTGTAGGAACAGAGAGCCTGCACCCAGGATGTAGGTGGACATGTAAGGAGGCTGGAAGAGAGGAGGCTGCACTGACAAGGTGGGCTAGTAAGGGAGGGGCACTCAGCTCCATCAAGTAAGCAGGTGGGGCATGGCTGTCTCTCTGTTTGCTGGCCCGGGTGTCCCTGCCTTGGCAAGGATGTGTGCATATCCGAGTACTTGGTAAATAGTCAAAACTGGCTGCACAGGCATCAGTTCATGTCTCAAAGCCCTTGTCACCCAGAGTGGAAACCTAAATGGTCCTCATGCCTGAAATTCCCTCTCTCCCTTCCCCCACTGTCGCTCAGATCTCAGCTCCCACACATCTCCCCCTTGCTCACACCACTCTGTCCTTGTTATTTCTCCAACTTACCAAGCACATGTCCACCCCAGGGCCTTTGCACTTGCTTTTCCCTCTGCCCGGAACACTCTGCCTCACACAGCCACACGGCCAGTCCATTTTCCCCTTCAGATATTTGCTCAATGTCACGTCTCGGTGAGGCCCCACTGACGACTTCCTTCAAATCAGCCTTGTCTCTCAATCCCCAGTCGCCCTTCCCTGTTTCATTGTTCTCTAAAGCTTCCATCCCCAGCTGACATGGTTTACATTGGTTGTTACTGTCTGTCTTCCCCAGTGGCAGGTAAGCTCCCTGGGGACAGTTCCCACCCCTCTTCTGTGTTTGTCTTCATGAAGCATCCCTAGTGCCTGGAACAGTGTCTGCACATAGGAATAAATGCTCTGTAAGTATTTTTAAGTCTTCCCATCGCTCAAAAGAAGCGAGCCGTCTGTATCTTAAATTAAATCCCGTACTTTAACAATATTGACTTCATTTTACTCTAGAAAAACAATACTCTGTGGGCCAACCAAGCCCATTTCACCCTGAAGCCTGTTTGAGAAGCCACCCCCACCCTCACTGCTCCCCGGTTTGTGTCCCAGAGGCGTGCACACTGCATCTCTGCAGCAGCAGTCAGTCCGGGTTAGCCTTCCAGGGTCCTAACTGAGCAGCGCTGGGCCTGACTCGGGATGAGGGGAGGCGAGAGAGAAGGGACAGAGGTGGACCTGACTGGGCGCCATCCAAGCTGGTGGCTGTGGGTTCTACCTGGTTTTGTTCCAAGACCACGGGGTTGGGGGGCTGACAGTCGCACCGATCTCCGCAGACAGCACAGCTCACTCGGGTTCCCTGCGGTGTCCCTGCCCCACTACCCAGCCCACAGACACTTGCTGCAGCTCAGCTAATGGCCTTTAAGAGTCATGTTTTCAGCTCCCCTAACACAGGCTGAAGCCTCAGAGCTTTGGGGGGATGAAGGTACCCCTCCTTAGCAACAGTGCTAGAGGGAGCCAGGGGAGAAGCAGGCAGAACAAGGTGGACAGGGGGAGAAAGGAGAGCTTCAGTGTCTGACCTGGGCTTGGGAAAGGTCTCCATGAAGGGATGGTGACATTAGTGCCAGGCTGTGGGGGTGGGCGGCGCGGGGCGAGGTGGCACTGCCACGTACATGCAGATGCATTGAGTGCCCACTGCACTCTGAGACGTTCGAGGACATTTATTGAACATCTACAAGATAACGTACTCAGGAATGGCTCCAAGGGAAAATGCCACAGTCAGTCTCCTTGATAAAAAATGATGAAGAATTTCAAGATGATGACTAAGTGCAGTTCTCTTCTAACCCCGGGGTCCTTCCAGGCAAGGGATTCCCACGTGACTTCCTAGGTCACAGGCCCTTGAAGCTGGTCCTGCATACCCGGGAACGGTTGAACAAATACACACCGGGTCCCATCACATGGACTGTACAGAAAAGGCGGGGAGACGAACAGCACAGAAGTAAAAAAGAATCACAAATCATGATAAATATTATAAAGGAAGCAAAGAAGACGCAGTGAGAGTCAGGAAAAAGGACAAAGAGGGGGTGACTTAGTGAGGTAGTCAAGGAAGTCTTCTTGGAGGAAGCGGCATTTGAGTAGTGACCAGTGGTGTTGAGAAAAGACATGAATGTGTGACGGTGGGAGGGAGATGCTATCGAGGTGAGAGAACAGCAGAGACAAAGGCCTGGTGGTTGGAAAGACACTCACTGGAGGGACAGTGAGAGAGTAGGCAGAGGTCATAACACTTCTTGAGCTCAGTGGAGAAATTCTTAATTCTATGTGTAATAGACACCATTGACACACTTTATTACTTTTAAAATTATATGCATACATACATACATGTTTATTTTGAAATGTCCATTTATTTTTGAATAACTGCCATAACCACATGGTTGGTCACAAATAGAAAGGACCCCGTTGTCAAAAGTGTCCTTCTCTCCTTCTCTCAGAGTCCCAGCTCCCCTCCCCAGCGCGAGCAGCGAGCAACGCTAGCGGCTCCTCGTGCATTCTTTGCAGAGATCCTTGATGTGAATAGACAGAATCGCAGGCCCACATCCTCCTTCCCTTGTGTTGCTCTGGAGCGCTGCCCACCCAAGGTCTTTCACTGGACAGTTTGTTTGGTGATCCATGCACCCCACCACCAGTCTCCTTCACAGCTGTGTCTTACTCCACCACCCCAACGTGTTAGCCAGACAGCCGGGCTTACTCTTTGGCGCTAGATTGCTTCACTGATGGACATTGGACAAGACCTTGGGAAGCCTGTTTAAACTCTCTGTGACTCAGCTGTTCATTGATAAAATGGGATACAAAAACGTTGATTTCCTAAGACTGTTGTGAGGGCTGAATGGCATAAAACTCGCCACACTTTACGTGAGCAAGCCCTTGGGAGTTGAACCGATCGTTGTAGAGGCTACTGTCTTTCTACTGCAAAGCAGGCTTGCACTAGGTCTGTAGGGGAATTTGGCCCTGGAGAAGGAGCTGGAGCCTCTGGCTTCCAGGAGAAGCAGTCACTGGAACTTCTGCTGGACAGGTCATGGGGCGCACAACCCCTGTAAAAGGGCAGCACAGCCTGGATCAATCTGTGGACCTGTGACCTCCTCGGTGCCCCCACAGCTCAGGCCAGGAGTCCAATCCTGGGGTGTCATGTGCTTTCAGTGCAAAGGTGAAATCGCCAGTGCTGTCCTGGGGGGCTGGCCTGGGGGCACAGAGCTGCGTGGTTTCCACGAGGCGAGTGAGTTTGGGCTTCGCTGGAGTTTTACTAGGAAATGAATTGCTGGTGTGTGCAGGGCAGCAAGGCCGCAGGTTGTGACTTGAGGGCCAAGAAACAGGAGATTGGAGTTCCTGGCCCTTGGGGCCTCCCAGGTCCCTCCAGCCCCCACGTTTCATCTCTGCTGCCGAGGAGGAGGCCAGGCATTCAAGGAAACATCGGCTGTCCTGACCAAGAGCAGCTGGGAGGCTCTTCACAGGCACTGAGGCTCTTGGCCTCCAGGCAGAGAGCCCGGGGTGCAGAGTGGCCTCTTTCACTCTTGGCACAGGCAATGATGAGAGTCAAGGTTCTTTTCAGCACATTTCCTTTCAACAGCCGCTGTCTGTCTTGCTCTTCTTTCCTTTTCAAAGCGGAAACAGTGAACTGGTCATATTGGTCTGGGAAGGTGGTGTTAACCATACGGGAGCAGACAGTCAGCTTATCAGTGAGGCCTTCTGTCCCTTCTCTGGAGATGAGCTGTCACCAGCCCCGCCGGCTTCCGGCACTGAACATGGAGATGTTCCACAGGCTGCCGGCAGGGAGACATTCTCTCCCAACCTCGCACCTGTCCAGCATCCCAGGAAACGAGACTGTTGTAACAAGAGCTCTGGGGAAGTCAGGACCCCTGGATTCCACTTTCTCACGTTTTTAAAAAGTGTTTAGATTAAATGGGATCCCCTGGTCTCTGGCCCCTTTCTCTTGGACTAGACTTGTGGGAGAGTGGAGGGGAGGGGCTGAGAGCAGCTAAGGCTGAAATTTCTTAGTGTTGGTGGGTACACATTTGTGCTTTCAACAAATATTAGGTGTCTTCTGTGTCAGGCCCTATGCCAGGTATTGAAGATCAGGCAGAGACCAGAACAGAAAATTTCCGAGTGGAGTTTGCACTTTAGCAAGAGGAATCACACTCTAGGCAAACACGCAAATATGAAGCATGTAATAAAGTGGGCTGGTGATAAGAGCGATGAAGAAAAAATAACAGACTTAAGGGCACCCGAGGGGAGGAGCTGAAGGAGGGGCGGTTCTCAACTGAGCAGTCTGGGAGGGCTCTTGGAGGAGATGACATGCGGGGATGGACTTAAACCCAGGGCGAGAGTGAGACAGGCATTTCTGCCGGCAGAGTTCTGGGCAGAGGGAAGATCTGGTGGGAGTGTGCTTGGGATGCTGGAAGGGCAGCAGGAAGCCTGTGGGCTGGGGAGCGGGCACAGGAAGAGGGGAGGCCAGGGCGCCAGACGGTGCTGAGGACATCTGGCTTTATTCTAGGGGCAGTAGGGAGCTATGGACGCCTTTGGAGCGCAGGAGGAACATGGACTGTATTTGGTGTGAACTGTGTCTTTTACTCTCGGCTTCTGTCACTACACATGTCTGAGAGACTTATCCACATGGTTATATACATCAAGAGTGTGTCTTTTCTTGCTGACCTGCCCTCAGCTGCGCATACAAACCACAGTCTAGTTATCCACGCTCCGCCGATGGCACTGGACGATTTCCAGGTCTTAGCTGTTCCAGATAAAGCGGTGTCTCAGCACATGCGCACTTTTCTTCTGGTGTGTACCCCACAGTAGATTCTTGAGACGTAGGGTGGATGAATGTGTAGTTTGAGTGGATCCGTCCATTTCCAACGAGGTAGCACCATTTCCCTAGCTTTTGCCGTGAGATGATTCACATACTCATTTAAAGGAGACAGTGACTTTTGTTTGGCATGCTCAGAGTGGTGCCATCAATTTTAGAGCATTCTCTTTTCCCGAAAAGGAAGCCCCACACCCCTTAGCTGTCATCTTGCAACTCCCCCAGCCCCAGGCAAGCACAACTGCTTTCTGTCTCTGTAAATTTACCTATTCTGGACATTCCAAACAAATCGTATAACTATGTAACCGTTTATGTCTGTGCATCCCGTCCCCATCCCCACCCCGCCCCCCCGCTTAGCAGAATGTTTTCAAGATTCATCCATGCTGGGACATGTTAGAACTTTGTTCATTTTGATGGCTGAAAAACCCTTCCGTTGCATGAATATTATACCTTTGTTTGTCCCCATTAGTTGGAGAAGATTGAGTTGTTCTACTTTTTGGTTCATAGGAAATGCTTCTTTGAACAGTCGTGTGCACGTTTATATATGAACATAGATTTTCCTTTCTCCTGGGTGGGTGGAATTGCTGGGTCCTTTCGTAGCTCTCTGCTTATCCGTGATGATTCGATTCTTATAAGCTATGACTGACGTTGGACAGCTGTGTGGAGCATGGAGCATTGACTGATGTCAGCCAAGGGTGGAAGCAAGAAGACCATGAAGAGACTACTATAGAGCAGGCAGGAATGTTAATGTTTCGAATCTATCTGCCTAGTACCCACCCATGCAGGCAGAGTCGTGCGCAGATTCTGAATCAATTTTGAAGATGAAGCCCGCAGGATTTTCTGATGGTGTCTCCAGGACTGGGGACCTCAGAACCTCAGAGATGTGTTTTTGTTTGCTTCTGTCTGTTGTTGCTTTGGTTCGGTTTGTACCCGCCTGCCCAAGGCAGGTAGACTGATCCTGGAGTCAGGTTGCGGCAGACAGGCCCAGGTTGGCATTAAGAACTCTGCCGCCCCCTGCTGCAAATGTGGCTGGTGTCAGAAGTGCATGGGGAAAGCATGGGTTAAAACTCCACTCTCACCCACTTTGCCACTTGGAAGCTGTGCCCTTCAGCAGGTTGTTCTTGGGACCCGGGTTCCCCATCTCAAAAGCAGATTTGTTGGTTGAAGTCCTCTCTGTTCCCTGGGTGCTTGGCATAGAGCATGACCGAGCGATGGTGATGGCTTGTCTGGATTGGTGTTTTTCAGAAGCACTGGACTTCTGCCATGACGGACACCGTCTTCAGCAGCAGCTCTAACCGTTGGATGTACCCCAATGACCGACCCCTCCAATCAAAGTAAGTTACTGGGTTTTCCTGGATGTGGCTTGTTTGGAACCAAAGAGGGCAAGATAGTTCTACCCATTGAAAGAGGAAAGAAAGCATATTTCCTTTCTTGGAGGTGGGGGGAAAGATGCCCTCTGGGGATTTTGTCATAGTAACTTCTCCACTGACTTCACTACTTTGCAAGGTTGAAATCCCCAAGACTAAATTCTGATCTCTCTGCCCCCAATGAGAAGCGGTTTGGTGGACTGGAAGAGCACTGACCCGGTGGTTAGGATCAAACTTGGGATTGTCTCTAGATCGGAGAAACTTTTCTGTGTGCCCATGCGTGACTCTCCTGCCTCTCTCGGTCTCAGTTTCCTCATCAGTCAAATAAGGTGCTTGGATTAGCTTGGAGGTTGCAAACTGGCAGGCCAGCAACTGACACTAACTTGCAGAAGTATCGGGGAGGGACTGTTTTTATTTTTGATCTGATATTTTAAAAATTGGTAAACATTATGAGAATGTCTATTTTTGGCATCTTTTTCTAAAATCAGAAAACTTGACAATGTCAGGCCAACATTTCAGTAGCAGCTGGTATCTTTAGACCAAGTGTTCTCTAGTTTTCCACAGGCCTCACCATTCCCTGCAGTGTCTCCAATGACTAGCCTACTTGTTGTTAGCCAGAGATGACTTTCAAAGTTTAACTATCAACATCTGTGGATTTTATCTTAGATCATATTTTTAGATCCAGTTTCAGAGTTTAAATTGTAGGTTTTACAGTTGAGAATATGGTCATTTTTGTGGAATCAGTAAAGGCAGGGTGTTGTCATTTGCCAATTGTGAGGGTCTGTGCTAGTCCCAGGGAAAGGATTGTTAACAAAGATCCATCCTTATCAAAGATCAGTGTTTCCCTAAACCCGATCACTTGAGTACCAGCTTCACGACTGTTACTGATCTATGAAATATCATGGCTGTTTTCTCTGAATTGACTCACAAACAGTGAGCATCTCTATTTAACAATGGAATGTTTGACCACAAGAAGTTATAAGTGGATAATAGATTCATGCTTTCCATGAACAAACAGAAATGTAAAAGTAAACAAAAGGAACATTATTTATTTCCAATTTTACACTCCTCAAGACTTTGAGTTTGAGATTTACTTTCCACTTCTTAAAAAGGTAGCTCGGCAAGGGTTACTTAGATGTTAAAGAACAATTGGCACTGAACTGAGACTTTCTCCTTGGTCACAAAGAAGGTGGAAAGGGGAAGGTCTTTCTTTGTCTTTTTGCTATGACTTTGCCATTTTCTATTTCATTCATTTCTATTCTTATTTTTCTTATGGTATCCTTTCCTCTTTATTGGGGTTTATTCTGTTACTCTACTTGGCTTTCATGTCTACCTCATTAATATAAGGCTTAACTCTTTTCTAATATTAGCAATTGCCTACAAATTTTCCATAAAGTCCCCTATTTCCAATTGTCCCCACAAACTTCAATATATGACATTTCTTATTTCTATGTTCTGTAAAATTTATCTCATGATTCTTCTTTTAACCCAAGAATTATTTAAAAGTGAATTGTAAAATTTTTAAATGTTTGGCAATTTATTTTGTTATTAGTGACAATTATTAATCTCTAATTGCGTTGTGGCTGGAAAATATTGTATGTTACCGATTCTTTAGCAGGTGTTAAGATTTGGTTATGGACTAGGATATGTTCAGTGGGAATGTGAGGAAAACGTGCATCCTCAAATTGTTTGTGAGGTCCCTCAGACATAGTACAACAGTTTATCAATTGTGTACATGAATTTCAGCCTTGATCACAAAAATGATAAACACTCAACGTTAATCACATTTTAACTCTTACTGTGTTCTGTTATTTTTTATGTTACATGTCTATTCTGCCTGTATGGCAAAACGCTATATAACGGTTCACGTGTGCCCCTTCTTCCCATTTCAGCATTCAGTAACATGTTGGTAAATGAACCCACCCGTAGTGGATTCAATTCGTGAACATTTACTCCACACCAGTGCCTGAAGTCCTTGATAGTCTACGTCTGTTGTTGATTGTTCCTGCAGATTTTCACTCATATAACTTATTTCTTTTAATGCTTGGTCATTTTTCAGTGTGAGCCCCTCTGCAAGAATCCCAGGAATCCATTCTGGGGAGATTTTTCTTCAGAGAGATTTGCACTTGTTTCTGTCAGGAGTCAGGGGTGTCATTCACCCAGATGACTTGAGTCCTGGCTCAGTTGGGTCCAGCTTCCCCACCCTGTTAGGAGCTCAAGGTCAGCCTTGCCACACAGGGCTGGCATTTGGATTGGCTAACTTCACAGCAACCTGTTCTGCGTTCAGTTGGCTGGGTTTTTTAAAAAGAATGTTTTCTAAGGCTATAACTAATGTACCTTCAACGGTGTACATTGAAAGTAAAATTTGATAACATATGTATGTATATATGTGTGTATACATATATTCCTATATATCATGCATATTCATGTATATTAGACATATTTATATTCATCCCCCCTTTTGATCTCTCATTCCTGCCCCTCTCTCTCCTCACTCATGTCTAGATAATTGCTGATCTTTTTCTGTAATTGTAAATTAGTTTGCTTTTTCTAGAGTCTTACATAAATATCATCAGTGTGTATTCTTCTTTGAGGGAAGCTGTCATGCTTCTCTCATGAATATAATTATTTCACTCTTCATCCATATCACTTTGCATAGCGATAGTCTTCCCTGGTATTTCATTGTGTGGATGAACCACTCTGTCTAACCATTCATCTGTGGGTAGACATTTGTGAGTGGTTTCCAGTGTTGACTGGTTCAGATAAAATATTGTAGACGTACTTTCATTTCTCGGGGGGTAAATACCTAGAAACAGAATGCCTTAGTCATATAATATGAATAAGCTTAACTTTTTAAGAAATTGCCAGAAATGTGTGTCTGTTACTCCACATCCTCACCAGCTCTGAAAATGATTCATCTTTTTAACTATTCTTATGTGTCCATAGTGGGGTTTTTGTTTTTTTGTGTGGTTTTAACTTCATTTCCCTACTGGCTAAGATGTCAAACATCTTATGAATTTTGTCATTTGTATAACCTCTTTGTTTAAATGTCTGTTCACATCTTGTGTCCATTTAAAAATTAGGTCATTTATATTCTTGTTATTAAGTTTTATGTTTTCAAAACACATCATAGAGGTAAAAGTTATTTGGGGCTGTATATTTTACAGATACTTTCTCAATCTCTGCCTTTTTCTCTTTGGAAAACCTTTTTATCTTGGTGAAAACTATTTTGTTTGTTTTGAAAGGAAGGGACTATTGGAAAAATTCCCTTCCTTTCATGCAGTCTCAGAACTGCATTTTAAAAGGTTTGCCTAATTGATCTAGGACCTAATTATATATTGATAGGAAGTCTTTCTGAATATTTGGTCCACCCATATTCTCTGAAGCAAAAGCCTCTATCTGCTACCTCACCTTAAAATTTCCCCCAGTTCTATAAGTTTTATAGTTTTAGACACCACTGAGCTCTGTTGATCTCTTTCAAAAGAAATTCCTGTTTTCACCAGCTCTTCCCATGATTTTCTTTTGGAGCCCATTTTATTTTGCAGAGAATATTCCATCAGCCAAAAAGCGTGTCTCTGTAAGATAAACAGTTGCCTGAAGGGTGGGTGGCATAAAATATTTATTTTAATTAAGAAATGTCAGTTAATTAAAATCCCATCCATCAGAGTTTACTTTGGTCAATAGGAAACCAAACAATTTGCCTTACAATTAAATTAGAATGATTCCAACAGTCTGGATGCAGTTTTATTACATGCTTCTGGGCTCCTGTGGAATATCTTGGCCTTCTGAATGCATCTGACTGGCTTGATGGCTACTGCATTTTCTTCAGATATTAAAATTGTTTTCCAGTAAATGCTAATGGGCAGAATTGCGGTCCTCACACATGCTACCTAGTATGCAGCAGCAAAGACGTGCTAACACAGAAGCTTCGCATATCTTTCTCCAGTAAATGAAGAAACCTGGTCTTAATTGCTGGCCGGCCAGATATATTTACTGCTTTGGAGATTTTCAAATGCCTTCTTTCCCCCTCTCAGCCCCCTGGAAGCTGACAATAGTGTCTGAAACACAGTCGTGATTGGGCGAGAAAGATGCAGATGCGTCTGCTTCTTGCAGGGAGAGGGCAGACACTCTGCTCCAGGCTGGAAATACTGGGGAGAAATGCTGGTCTCCCAAAGTTGGCATATCTCTACAGCCTTCAGGTCTGTAGAGCAGAGAGAACCAGAGACTGGAGGTAGAAACTGAAGCACAGAGAGAGGACAGAATTTGCCTATGCTGGCCCATATAGTGCATGAGATACTGGTCTCCTTTCTAGACCAGAACCCTCTTCCCCAAGCTGGGGTACTCCACAGTCTGCCTTTGGGTGATCCTATTGCTGTTGAAGGCTCATTGTCTCACCTCAGAGTCCCGTGGGTCCCTAGTCTTTGAAAGAACAGACACTGAGAATGAGGGTGACCTCGTCCCTGTCATGAAGTGATTTCTCGAGTGCCAAGAAACCATTCTTCAAATGCACACTCGATCAGCCTGGTGAATTAGTAAGCTGAACTGATGGGTAATTTTAATCAAAACCCAGGATTTTGCAGCCCAGCATCACAGTGACTTGTTTTCAGTGTACTAGCATAAGATAATAATGACAACAAAATGGAAGTAGGTCTCTGTTCTTTCGAAGTATGTGGTTGGAGCATGCAGTGTGGGTATTGCTGTGAGATTTCCTCCCTAACTGTGATCCTGTTTCCTTTCTCTCTTTCCTTTGCCTTCCTTCAGTGATAAAGAACAGTGAGTATTTTATGAGACTTTTATTTTTCTACACATTGAATTTGATCTCTTTTCTAAATCAAACTGGCTTGTCCCTAAAGAGTAATGGTTAAAAAAGGAAGTGACATATTTCTTCTCTCTGAAAAAAAAAATCCAAGTTATTAGAAATGTGCATTCATCTTGAGAGAAAAATGTATGAAATAAATAACCTTAAAAAGAGGGAAAGTGATCTGAGGTGAGTCCTCAATTGTTGTTAATCATTTGTGGGATTTCAGCAAGTTTATTGGCCAGTCTGTGCCCCGTGTCTGCAGCATGACGTTGGGGACCCTGTTCTTAGAGAAAGAAACTGTCAACTCAAACAACTGCTCCCATTAATAAAAGATGACAATGAGCGGGACCTGTGAGAAGTCACGTGCTCTGCGAATAACAGGTCCCTGGCACCTCTCGGGGGGTCATCCCGACCTTTGACTCAGAGGTCCTATCCTTGTTCACAACTTTGGCGTTTTAAATTGGATTCATTTCCTAAATATGCATGACGGACTGGATGCCGGGTCCTATAAGTGAACGGCCCGGCTGCAAAGCAGCCCAAGCTGCACTTGTGTGTATGCATTCAGAAGCTGTGCAAGGTCATTTTATTTCCTTCTTTTTAAGGAAAGGCGCAGGCAGAAATGAAGATGAGCAGGCAGGCAGGAGGAGGAAGCAGCACTCTCTTGACTTATCTAGTTGTTCATCCCGACTGCTCCCACCCCTCAGCCCTGGGTCCCTGGGATGCATGTGGACAGGGCTTGTTTGGAGGTGGCGGCCCTCACCAGGGCGTGCCTCCAAAGCCATGGGGAGACTGTCACCGAGCCGCAGGCTAAGGTCTGCACCTGGCATTGGGAGACCCAGATCTGAGTCTGGCTCAGGTGCTCGCTGTCGGCGCGGCCTGGCACTGCCCTCGCCAGCCTGGGCCTCTGCAATCTCCTTTGTGAAGTGGGAATGCTAATTCCCCTCCTGCCTCGCCAGGTGAAGGGGAGGCAGATGAGATGCACAGGTGAGCCTTATAAACTGTAAAGCGCCAAGCAAAGTCAGAGAGAGGTGGGAACCACAGCCCTGACCTGCCGTGTACAGTGTATGTAATGTGTGTGTGTAGTGTTTGTGTACAGTGTGTGTGTACAGTGTGTGTGTACAGTGTGTGTGTGGTGCATGTGTGTATAGTGTGTGTATAAAGATAGACTACATATGTCAATATGTAAACTGTATGTGTGTATATACACGCAAACTAAATATATGTGAATATTGTATGTCTATAATATATAGACAGATATCATAGACAGCTATATTTAAATGGAGAGAGCATTTACATAATTTGCTTAGTTTTTTTGACCACATCATCAGGCCCAGAACCCTCTAAAGGTTTACTTAAAACTGTTAAACAATTAATTAGGTTTTCTGGGGAAATCCTTCTCCTGCACCAGTGCCTCAGTTTCTCCATCTGTCAGATGGAAACTTCAGACAAGCTAAAGACCAACTGAATGGTCTACACTTCCTGTTGTCAGCTGGTAAGACTCTGGCCAGACTAGATCTACTTTTCATGATGGGCTCAGCATAAAATTCAGACAGGCCAGGGACATGTGCTGAGATAGTGTCAGATTATAAATACACATCACAAGGGAGAAGTTTATGATTCCAGAGGGTCCCGCGGCTTTCAGGGATTTCCCGAATGTTGAACAAACTCCCTTCTTCATCTGCTCTCTCCTCTTTCCCTCTATCTTCCCCTTCTCTCTCTTTCCCTCCCTCCTGCTCCACTTCTCCCTCCTTTCTTCATTGACAAACACTCACGCCTGAGCACCTGCTATGTATCAAGTGCTGCACTAAGCACCTGGGATGCAGGAATAGCCAAAGTTTGAGTGTGTGTCCAGCAGGGCCCACAAACAAACAGCAGTCACCAGCAAATGTACTCCAGCATCCAAGGAGCTGTGGCAGCAGAATCACAGTGGGCTGCGGCGGCACCATGTGGGGCACATGGGGCTTCAGGATGGGGGCACTTTCCAGAAGAAGGGGTGTGTCAGCAGAGACCCAGGGAAGGAGGAGCAGAAGGGAGAAGGGACAGGAGTTGCCACGAGGGGAGCAGTGTGTGCAAAGCCCAAATATAAGAGACTGTGGAATTTTAGAAGACCCAAGCGAGCCTTAGTCTGGCTTAGAAGAGCAGGAGTTTGAATCCTCCTAGCATTTGAAGGGGTTAGAGGAGCCACAGCCTCCCTCTGTGCCCCCTTTAGTCTGGTAGGGGTAAATTACCTCCAGAAGGACCCTCATACCAGCAAGGCGTGTGTAAAACATTTTATGATGAGACTGTGCCTCCTTCCCCATCTTTTCCTTCAGATTCATTAAAACCTCAGCCACTGAGCTGTAAAGAGGCTTCCTGTGGCCACAGCCTGTGTCGGCATCCTGGGGGGGGACAGGGGGCAAGAAGAAAGGGAAGCAGGAGTCTCATTTTCTGCATAGCACCGCTGTTTTAACGGTTCGGAGCCATCGTGCCCCAACAGCACATCCATCATCTCACTCCTTTGGGGAGTTATAATTTATTAATAGAGACATCTGCCGGGTATTTATTACGTGACTATTGTATGTTTGACATGAAGAATCAAGGTGGGCGGCTAGCAGGAGGTGGGAGTCTGCCCTTTGCGGTATTTTTAGGGAAAGAACACCTGCAGGGGGCTTCCACCTGGAGTCAGGACTAACTCCGTTTGTGCTGGGGCCACAGTGCTGGGTTTGGGGGGACGGTCCCTCTGACTCCGAGGTGCACCTAATGCAGATATATCCAGGTGGCGGATGAGGCGGGTCTTGAAGGCTGTTGTCTCTTCTCAGGGTTGGGCATCTGGAAAATGAGTAGGTTATCTACAGCAACCTTGAGACTTTTGGGGGAGCAGTGAACCTCTTTTTCTGAATAATCACTTATTCAGAAGTGACTATATATGATGGATAAGACTAGAGCTGGATAAAGGCTGCGAGTGGCTGAGAGCATAAAGCCTATCATGGTGAACTTAATGCACCTGTGATGTAAAATGCTATCAAACTTTAAAATTAAAGTGGAGCCTCTAAGGAGTCTCACATTTGGGGGGCTTGCCATAGTGCATGTTGTATCGGTTAGTTTTTGATGTGTAACAAACCATCTTAAAACAGATGCAGAACAATTACTTAATCGCAGGGATCTGGGCTAGGCTGGGGGTTCTGCTGATCTTGGCTAGACTCGCTCAGCATGAGAGTGCTGGTGGGTCAAGAATGGCCGTGCCTGGAATGAGCTGTGCCCCACATGCCTCCCCTCCTCCAACAGGCTGCCCCGGGCGTATGACGGTGACAGCAGAGGTGTAAGAGAGCAAGCAGAAACACACAACTTTAGGAGGCTTAGCCTCGGTCTGGGTGCCACCTTTCTCCGCTGTATTTTATTGATGAAAGCAAGTGATGCATCCAGGCAGCACTCAGGGATAGGAACGGACTCTGACTCAGATGAGAGAATTTCACTTTCACATGGCATGACACATTGATACCGAGAAGCATGAACTATTGGGACCATCAGTGCAATAAGCCATACTTCCAAATATTACTTTTAATTCTTTACAGTTTTCTCATTCTTTGCTGATACCCTTGCTTTGCTAGCACTGGGCACCCAGCGGTGCCTGCTGCCTGAGGTGAGGATATAGGGTCTGGTTCCCTAACCACCTGTCTCTCACCCCCAACACCTCCGCAGCCTTTGAGATCCCTCTGGATTTGCAGCGCATACTTTAAAAACCACAATTTAGACCATTTGGGGGAGAGGAGTCAGGTGTCCATCATTGTTCCTCCAAGAGGGATTGTCCTAAGCCTGTGGATGAGTGTGAAGAGTGTGAGGACAGCCAGCCGTCCTCACCCAGACTCATCTCAGCCCCAAAGCCAGGGGTAACCTGGTAAACTCATGAGGGATGAACATTGTCTGCACCCGTGCTGACTTGGGTGGTCCCCAAGCAGGAGGCATCCAGGTCACTGGGGAGCCTCATAGAAATGCAGGATCTCCAGCCCTGCCCCACACCTCCTGAACCCAAATTCCTTCAGGCAAGACCTAGAAAGCTCCCTCTCCCCCAGCACGCCCGGTGCTTCTTAGGCACAAAGCTCAAGAAGCACTGAACGCACAGACACTACCTCACTGCTCTACGCACTGAACTACTCAGAGACTTTCATAGGTTCGAACTGGTACCCAGATGTGGTTTGCATGGGCTTTTCCCAATAAAGGGATGTGGGTCTTGGCCAAAAGACAAAAACAAAACCAACTGACCAACCAAACCAATAAACAAAAAAAAACACCTTCTTAAACTGATAACAGATGTGGTTCACACAGAGGATGAAGAACCAAGTCTGCCACCCACAGCGCCCTGCCCCGCACCCCTCCTCAAAGCTGGCTCTTGGCAATTCACCCTGCGCACAGGGCCTGCTGAATAGTTTTCTGCAGCTGTGCCAGCTGTAGACAGCCCTCGCGAGCCTCAATATCTTCATCATTCCGGGGAAACGTGCTAATTTCCATTCCCATTCATACCACACACATCATCAGCATTTTAAGTCAGGAGTGGGCTCTTGGCATGGCTCTAATTTACATTCCCCTAGTCAGACTAATCTATGTGATCTCAAGATGAGGCCCCCTTGACAAGAGAAAAGATGTTTGGAACCAATAGTCAGAATTCAGAAGCTGCTGGGATTTTCACTGTTAAACAGCATCTTCTAAATTTAAGAGCCACATGCTATCAAGAAGGGGGACCTGGGGTCAGGAAAGAGATTGAATATGCTGGCTGCTACTGAGAAAGACCACACAGCATGGTGGTTCAGAACACAGGCCTTTGCTCCAGAATTATCTTTGCTGCTTCAAGCTGTGTGATCTCGGCCAGTGACTAGCTTCTCTGAGCTTTCATATATTGGACAAAAGAAGTGCCTACCTCATAGGATCATGTGAGAATTCATCAAGACAACGCTTGGAAACCCTGTGCAGGAAATAGTATTCTCTCCACCTGACAGATGAAGTAATTGGAATTCAGAGACATGAAGTACTTTTCCCCAAATCACACAGCTCCAGCATTTGAACTCAGGTCTCTCTGAATCCAAAGCTCAAATGTGCTTGTTTTTTCATTGCACCCCACACCATATCAATAGGTTCTGGATATAGCTTCAAAGTGCCTGAGAAATGAAGTCTGGAGCCAGCAGGAGGTAAAATAATCAGCTCAGGATGCCTTTCTGATTCATTTACTCCCCAACCCCCACCATTCTTGTCACTTAAAATCAGGCTAGCTTGCCTGGAAAGTCTGGATTCTATTTTTGCTTCCCTCTCCCTAGCCCCAAAGAGTTAACTAGATTCGTGTTTGCACAAATGGGCAGGAAATTGAATTCAGACATACCTACCATTGTTATATGAGATGAGTTTGTAGCTATCCAAAGAGATTTCTGATGTCAAATACAAAGCTTCAGTCGAGGACCCAGGCTATATGTTTGATTTTATTCAGTTTGGTCTTCTACAGGGAGAGTGGCTCATTTTCTTTCTTACTCTCCTTATGGAGCATTCTGCTAATTCATTCATTCATTCATTCAGAGCACCCATGGTACGTGCAGTGCTTTTAGGTAATTTTCCACTGAACTGTTACCACGGAAAATAAAAGACATATTTTCACTCCAAAGTGGTGGAGAAACGAGTGAATATGTTGTACAGCTTTTCTGAGCGCTTCTCCAAGTTCTCGGATCTGGGCTGAGTCATCTGTGCATGATTTAGGATGCTGACATGTGCACTCTGAGCTCACTAGTCTTCCTTCCTTTAACAGATGAACCCGCTGGGACCTGGGGATGCGAGGTAGCACATTGAAAGGGGTCTAGGCTGTGTAACCCCAAACCTGCTCCTGGTACCCCTTTCTGAGGCATTGCCTGTTTACAGGAGCCAGGACAATGAGACAATGAGAGTCTTAGGACGTCATGCTTCTCAGCACCAGACCTGCTTCGGGTGCAGGCCTCCCCTGCACCTGGGAAACTCCAGCACTCACCTGGGGAGGTAGCCCCAAGTCATAGGGAGCCCAGTCTGACATCTCAGAGTCCAAGCAGTCTCTCCCCCAATTGTCAGTTCATTCATTTAAGCCCTTCTCCCCTTGCTAGAAAGGCGAGGGCGTTTCTCTGAATGGGGGGTGGGGGTTCATAAGATAAGAGCTGCAGTGTGCCATGCCTTTGCATGTGCTAAGCACTTTGCACGATTTCCAGTGTAATCTACCCAGTGACCTGGTGACCTGCATCCCCACTAGCCAGACCCAGAAACTGCCATCAGAGCGGAGCAGAGCCCAGAGCCCGCTGGGAGTGACGGCAGACCCAGATTCCCATCTCTGACTCCTCGAGGCGGACTTACTTGGCAGGCAGTAGGCACGCTGAGTATTGCCGTCAGGATCGGACACAATGCTCTGAGTCACTTGTCCAAGGAAGCAGCTTCTCAAATAATATCATTTTGTTCATCGTCACTAGGTCATAATATCAGTAAGAAGAAAAATCGATTTTCATCTCAGGCCGTGTCTGTGGAGTTTGCATGGCCCGTTCCACATCCCAGAGATGAGCACTGAGGTCAACTGGTGTGTGTGTATGTGTGTATATGTGTGTGCACGTGTGAAAGTGTACGTGTGTATTGTGTGATTGTGTATGACAGTATGAGTGTGTGAGTGTGTAAGAGTATGTACGTGTGTGAGTGAGAGTGTATGAGTATGAATGTATGTGTGAGCAAGTGTGTGTGTGAATGTGTGAGTGTGTGAGGGTGGGTGGCCCTCTGAGGGAAGGGTGTCCTGTCCAGGGTGGTTCCTGTCCTGTGCCCTGAGATGCTGGGATAGACTCCAGTCATGAGAGACCCTGAACAGGGGTAAGCAGGTCGGAAAACAAGTCAAGACAAAGGTTGCTTAACCCCAGAGTTGTTTTGGGTCTCGAGGAGTTTAGTGATGTTTTAGTACCCATAAATATCCCCAGAAATTTAGTTCTTGTTTATATCAGTCAGCTTATGTTAAGATTTTCTCTTTCACCTAAAAACTTTATTTGCTTATTTATTTTCGGTTGTTCGCTTCCAGCTCCAGGTCCCAAACCTGGGTCCTTGGGCTTGACGTGGTCCACACTGCAGCTGCTGGCTTAGCACCTGAGCCACCAGAGCGTGCTGATTTTGTTATACCTCATTTTATTTGAAGTCGTAGTTGCCAAGGACTTTGAGTTGAGTAAGGACTTGCTGTGCTTTGTTCTCAAGCATTGGTCTTTCATGAGATCTCAACCCTGGACTCTGGTCTTAAGGATGCAGAGCTGGGATCTGTGCCCAGAGGCCTCTGGCAAGGGAGCCTCCATTCTGTCACAGGAACTTTCTGGAAGCCGTCTGTTCACATGCTCCCCAGCCTCTCCCTTGAGAGCAAAGGCTGTGGCTTGAAAAAACATCTAGTTCCCCTCTGTTTGCTTTTGGAATTAAAACATAAAAATCCACAGGAGGCATGCAAGTCCCCACTGAGACCAATCCGCGACATTTTCAAACATTGGATGAGCTGTTTGTCAACTGCATGTTTTAGAGCTGGGGTTGGGGGAGGGTTTGGAGAGATGCCGGCAGCCTCCAGCAGGCCTTCTGCTTGGCTGCAGATGGAGGCAATTATCCCAGGCGGGCCCTCTTGGGTACCGTCCCTGCTCATGTTCCTGGAGCCGTGCGTGTCCAGCTGTGCGTGGTGCCTGTGCCTGCCGACCCCAGAGAGAGACTTGTGTGGTGGCTCAGGAGGCACTGGCTTCAGGCCTGGCCCGTGGCTGTCCATGCCCATTACCAGATTGTGAGCTGCGGGAACATGCTTTGGAGGGGTCTCCGTTGGGCACGAGGCCCAGCATCTTACCTGTGCTCCATTTTGGTCACTGAACTGCTTTATAATGGCAGGAAATGATGGAAAGGCTCAGCAGAGAATGAAGAAGAAAAGTGGGGATGACAGAGGAAGAACTGGGGGAGGGTGTTAAGACATCCATTTCTATGAAAACCCAAAGCACCTGGACAGGTGGCTGAATTGGGTTCTGGCTGAGGCACTTTGGGAAGGATGAGTGGTCTTCATCAGGCAGGAATTCGATATGCCCTTCAAAAATGATGGGAAGTCACACCAGGCTGAAGGATATCAAGGTGCCCTAAGGAAGATCTTTCCAAACGGAATGGCACAGACTCTGATAAGAGAGTGAGGTCTCTATCACAGGGAACATTCAAGCTAGTTTGGAAGGGTGTCTACCTAAGAGGCTGTGACAGTCTTTTGGGTGATTCCCATGGTCCCCATCTCCTGGTGTGCAGGCCCTTGTGTATCCCCCTGCTCCTCACTGTGGGCAGGACCTATGACCTAGAGCATCCAGCAAGTTGTGATGGGAAGTCACCCTCATGCTTTCATTATGTTGTAAAAGACTTCCTCTCAGTTGATAGGATCTAGAGCGTCCCCTGGCATACTTAATGAAAGATGAGGATGGAGAAGCTCCCTTAGTTAGGAATTGCAAGGCTGCCTCTAGGACATGAGGGTGACCTCTTGCCAACAGCTAACAAAAAGCAGGATTGCCAGTCACATAGCATCCGGGAAATGAATTCTGCCAACAACTCAAAATTTCCTGGAAGCAGATTCTTCCCCAGTCAAGTCTCCAGATGAGAATACAGCCCAGCCAACATCTGATTACAGCCTTGTAACACTAAGCAGAGGACCCAGCTAAATTGTGCCTAGACTCCTGACCCAGAAACTGAGATAGCACAGTTGTGTGTTTTAAGCCCTAAGTTCATTACACAGCAACAAAAATGTACACAGACACTGCAGACGGGGCATCGTACCACTCTCTCTCTCCCGCAGCTGGGCTGGTTTTCCAGTTACCTAATACAGCAGAACAGATCACATCCAATTTAGCAGCTTAAGGCACAGCAACTATTTATTATATTTCACAATTTCTGTTAGCAGGAATTTCAGCGTGATTTGGTAAGGTGGTGTGTAGTCCTGTGTCAGCTAGGACTGCGGTCAACTGAGGTCTGGGATCCACTCACGTAACAGGCAAGGTGAAGCTGGCTGTCGACTGGCGGCCTCAGTTCCTCTCCCCACAGGCCTCTCCGCAGGAATGTTTGAGCATCCTCTCGACATGGCAAGTGGCTTTCCCTAGTGTGAGTGACCCCAGAACCCAAGGTGGCAGCGGCAGTGTCTTTTGTGAACTAGCTGTAGAAGTCAGACTGTTGCTTCCACCGTAGTAGTTGGTCACACAGGAGCTGCTGGGATTCCATGTGGGAGGGAATGATCTAGGGAGGGTGTGAATATCAGAAAGCAGGGATCCTTGAGGATCGTTTTGTAGACTGGCTGCCATACTGATCTTCCTTCACCTTCTCGGGCATGCTGCCTGCCCTCTCAGTGGCAGGTCATTGCAGAGACCACTCCCTCTGTCAGGCCGATTCCTCCTCCACCTGCCCCTCACCCTCTTCACTTATCTTGAAAGTCAAAATTGAGGCCAGACATAGCTTTGTGGGCCTGGAAGCTTATCTTTGATGGGGCCTCCCTTCAAGATAAAGAAGATGAAATACCCTGCTTTGGCAAGTTTTTCAGATCACACGGCCATGACTAAGGGTTTTGGAAGGTGTCTGTGCAAACAGAGGGCCCTAAAGTTAGCTTCTCAGCATCACAGTGAATCCCTTTCAGGATTTCTACCAGGATGTCACATCCTTGGGTGACTCTTTTTCATATCCTAGGTTAAGTAACATCCATTGCTTTGTTCTCTTCAGGTGTCACACTTATAATGAGACATTTAGCATCCCTTTGACCACGACGGACTGTGTCTTCTTCAAAACTCAATGTACTTTCTCTCAGACATTACTCAAAATACCATTGGCACATGGTGAACCAGATCCAAGGCCCCTGCCCTCCCAGAGCCCACATTCTGGTTGGGGTTGTGGCAGGGTGAGGTAGTAAAAGAGGGTCCTTCTAAAGATTGCTTTAATTGATGATGGGTGCCATGAAGAAAGTGGTTGATGGGAGATCAAAGAAGGCCTCTCTGGGGAGGTGACATCTAAACCAGACCTGAAGGGTGAGCCAGCCAGGGGAAGATCTGGGGAGATTAGTGTTCCTGGCAGGAAGAATAGCTAGTGCAAAGGCCCTGGGGCAAAAACAAGCTTTCAGAGTTCAAGACTGAGCAAGGATGGCACATCCTGGTGGCCTAGCAGTTCATTGGATCTAATCCACATATGGTCCAAGGTCCCTGGTTCAAGACCTGGGGTCTACGAAACAACCAAGCTCAACAATTAAATAAAAATAAACAAAATACTTCCTCCTCGCTCTTCCTGCCTGCCTATGTGCCTTCATTCCTACCTGTACCTTTCCCTTTAAAAAAAAAGACTGAGCAAGAAGGCCATTGCAACTGGAGTGTAGTGATCAGTGGAGAAACGGGGGATGATGGTGGGGAGAGGCCAGTTAAGGACAAATCAGGTAAGACTTTGCAGATGGGCAAGAAGACTAGGTTTAGTTTTTATTAAGGTAAAATTCACACACCCTAAAATTAACCATTCAAAATGTCCACATCAGTAATACGTGACACATTCACATCTCTGTCTAGTGCTGGGTCTTATTCTGAGTCAGTGAGGAACCAGGGCAGTATGTTTGCATCTGTGTACCCCAGAGGCCCCTACTCCAAGGTGAGGTGTTTCCACCAGAATTTCTCAGGCCACACCCTCTTTATCTTTCTCCCAATAAGGCTCCCCAGCACATCTGCTCCCCTTCGTGTCCCAAGTCTTCCTTCTCTGTCCTCAGAAGAAAAACAAAACCAGCTAAAGCGAGGGGTGTGGGGAGGAGGGAGGAAGATGGGCTTTTAATTTTCAACTTTGAGTGTCAAAAGGCAATTTCGTGCCTGCTGCAGTGATTAGAGCAGTGGGAGTAATGGAGGTTGGCAGCCGGCTCTAGAGGATTTGGAGTTGCTGGTGTTTTCCCAACAGGGAAGGGGCTTTCTGGGGGTGTTCAGCTCTGCCTTCTGCTTGGTGCACCTCCACACCCTGGGGCATGGACCTGCTATTAGTGGAGTTGACAGTTGTTTGCTGTAACCCACAGCGCGAGCAATCCACCCAATGGCCTCGGTCCTCTGCAGCGTCACCAGGGCCACACAGGCAGGCAGTTGACTCTCCGTGTGGTAGGAGTTAAGTGAGGCCCCTGGGTCCATGCCCCCACCCCCCGCCCCCATCACTTCCCATCTGGGTCACCCTGGACATGTCATTTAGTTTCTCTGCTTCTGAGTCACCTCACTACTCAATAAGGACGACAGCCAGCCCGGCCTCATAGGGCTAATGTGAGGAGGAAACGGGCTGTAAGTGTTATGTCCACATTTGCTCCAAGAAAAGAAAAGAAGAGCACAGAATGGACTCAAAATGCTACTGTAGCTTTTGAGGCTGTGAATTCGAGAAATTTTTATAAGCCTGCTTGACAACTGGTTTAAATTCTGCATTAGCCAGAGCTAATACTGTGATGAATGACAAATAATTGTCCCGTCCACTAAAATTAAGTTGCGTGTGTGTGCAAAATTTGTGACCTAAATAAAGCATCTTTGTGCCAGGCTAGGTCCAGGGTCACTATGGGACCCAAGGCCTCAGGCAGCCCTCCCAGAGTAGTTTCCACTTCAGCCGTAGAAATCCTATGTTCTCGGGATCTTTTCCTGAGAACACCATTACCCTCCAGGCTTCCATGAGCTTCCTGCAAATACTGCTAATGGATGGTCAACCATGTTCAGGGCACTTAATAAAAATAAACTCATCAGAACCCTCTGAGGAGGTCTGTGTGTCCCATTGCACAGATGAGCACCCAAGGCTCTGAGAGGTGATACTTTTGTCCAGAGTCTCCCTGCAGGAATTTGAACTAAGGTTGACCAGCCTCCAAGGTTCTGCTCTACACTGCTGACTGGGCTCTCCCTTCAGATTCATGCCTTCTCAAATTACCTTCCAGGCTCCAGGCAAATTGGTCTGTTCATCCCAGTGGTCAGCCTGATAGACAGAGGAAGCAGGAAGAACTGACAGATGAAGAGAAGGAAATCATCAACAGTGTGATTGCTCGCGCTGAGAAAATGGAGGCGATGGAGCAGGAGCGAATCGGGTGAGACCCCGCCCCCCTTCTGTGTATTCTGAGCATCACCCAGACATGAGGGCAGATGTATGGGCAGGGGGAGCGGGAGCTGAGCAGGGCTGCCTTTGGGCCACCAGCCAGGTAGAATTGGAATTCTGGTGCATGAGATGGGCAGCTGGGAGAGGAAAAGAGCAGTTAGAGGAGGGAATGGTGTGTGGGTGAACTTGAGACAGGAGGAGTGGGGAAACGTGGGTGACGGTCAGAGTGGGAGAAAGTGAGGGGAAGATGACCGAGAAAAGAGGGAGCTTGTGTGATGGGGGTGTGTTTTTGGTATGGATGGAAATTTTGCTTCTAGGATACAGGGAGACCATCGAGTGACCCTCCAAGACTGGAATTTCTGATTGGAAATTTGGGGTGCTGGAGTGCCCCCCTCAAGTCTGTCTGCCAGGAGCAGCCTTTATCAACCACTTATAAATTGATTCCAGCTCCAAGGTGCTGGTTTCTCTCTCTACTCATATGCTCAGCTGGGGGTTAACAAGGTTCTTGGGTAGAAAATGATGTTTTAAACATGCAGGAAGTGGGTGCCTTTGATTCCAATCTCTCCAGATGATTTACTAAGCCAGGTTGTGGAGATCAGAGGTGCTTTTGACAAGTGACAGATGCCCCTGCAGGGCTGGGTCCACACCCTGCTCCATCAGCTTCCTCCCAAGGTTGCTGAAGGAAAAGGTCTTGAAAGATCTCCTTATAGGGCTGTTTTTATTTAGCTTTTAAAAAGATCAATCAGTTGTTGAGAGTCGTTCAGACTGGAAGTCTGTGAATGTGTGAGCATGGTGAGTCTGGGTGTGTGTTTGTTTCACCCAACAATTGGCCTCAGGTAGAAGGATCTAGATGTTCAGGGTAAACACCTGGGTTCAAGACCTTTTCCTTTATGTTCTTTATAGCACTTACCACCACTTAACATATTTTGTATTTTAGACATTTAGTTTGATTATTGTATATTTCTCTCAGTTTGATTACAACAGGGAAGGTAGGGATTTTTGCCTGCTTTGTTCACACTGAGTCCCCAGAGCCTGGTACATAGGATGTGAGCCATAAAATGTTTGGGTAAATGAGTGAATGAGGCAGACACTGCTGCCCCTAATTTCTTTCTACATCTGTGGCCAAGAGGCTACAGTGCTTAGAAACTTACAGCCCAGGGTCCAAATTGCCGGGGAAGGCATTCTGATTGGTTGGCTGATTCCGGCGCTGTCCCTTGTCCAATCAGCTGTGAGTGGGGATCCCTCATCCAATCAGCTGTGGCCAGGGTGCTGGCCATGTTGTATAAATATGGCTTCTGGGCTGCCACTGTGGGAAAAGCTGTGGGTCTCTGTGTTCTGAGCAGATCCCAGCTTGAGCATCCAAACACAGTGTAAATGGCCCCCTTGCCTTGTTTTCCACGTCTTGCCACATTCCTCTACTAACCTGGTGACATGGTGCAAGAGCACCTGCTTCCTTGCTGGCGCCCCAGAGTCAGAGAGACCTGGGTTCAAACTCCAGCTTTGCTGCTCGCTCCCTGTGTGGCTTCAGGTAAGTTCCTTTACCTTTCTGTGGTCCCAATTTTCTCATCTACAAAACAGGCACAGACTTCTCAGCGAGTGTTGTATTACATGTAAAGATGAGCCTGGTGGCTGGCACTGTCAGTAAAGGGTGGCAATCACTTAACTGTGCATTTGCTGAGGAAGCCTATTTTTGACTGACCAAGGCCTCTGTTCTAGAATTTTGCCCAGGACTCCTGTTTGGCAGCCCCAGTATTCCAGCCCCGGTTTCTTAATGAGATTTGGGAGACTTCCAGGGAAGCGGGGCCAAGCCCTTGGTGGCAGTGTCCCTTTCCTGAGACAGAGTGCTCTCTGCCTGGCTTCCCACAGTGGGATGGACAGGCCGGAGCGTTCTGGGTGTAGCCGCTTCCCTGCATCCTCCCTGCAGCTTGCCCTCGCTGGCAGCATCTCCAGAGGCAAGCCCAGTGACTTCTGAGTGGAACCTGCCCTCGTTTCTGTTCTGCCCACACTACCCTGACACAGGATCACAGTGGAGTCAGATGAAAGCAAAGGACACATCAAAGGAGGCTGCAATAGGGTGCCATTGGGTCTCCCACTTCAGAATATGAGTCTTTCGGGGCCTCAGTTTCCCCACCCATCCAATGAGGCAGATCAGTCTGAATGTCACGGTACTTCCTGCTCACATTATATAGTCTTCGGGGGGTTGTCTGGTGGAGGACCCCATATTACCTTGTTGGCTTTGCCTCTCAACAAATGAGCTCCTCTTCTGAATGTTAAAATGCAGATCTAGCTGTGCCCCCTTCTAGGTACAGACCTCAGCTCTTCTATTACCTGAGTGAAAGCCATCTGAAGAGGTGTGAAATCATTACTGATAAATACAAGAAGCAATGAAAACCATAAGTAATAATAATGGGTACCACTTCGAGTCATGCGTCACTTCAGCTTTTGGTCAAGCATGCACCACATTCATAACCAGTGGCCCCAGCAGGCTGCCCCATAATACTTGAGGTATAGAGTAGGCTTGCGGGATTACTCTCTAGGACATTTGCCTACTGCTGCATTTCTCAGAACATGCCCATCATTAAGTGATGCACTTACTGTGTGCCAAGCACTGAACCTAAAACTTCCTATGAATTAAGCTGAGCTTTCCTTCTCAACCTTATCAAGTAGGTGCTGTTACCACCCTCATTCTGCAAGTGAGGAAACTCTGGCTTAGAGAAGTTAGGTCTCTTGCTCAGGGTCACAGAGAACCAAGATCTATATCCTATTTGTCTGACTCTGAATTTTGCTCTTAACTATTATCTGTCTTTCCTGAAGGTCTGGCCCCCAATTCTTAGAGTTGGCAAAATATGGAAATGTGAGTGTCTCCCATTTGCCGGGTACTTTTAGGAAACTAGAAACTGAAACCCCCTCTTGTGCTGGCCTATTCCTTCCACACCTTTTAGCCTGTTTGTAACTCCAAAGCTGCCAGAACTGGTTTCCTTCTCCTGTAGCTCGGGAGAGGTAGAGAGGATGCCTGCAGGTTGTCCAGAAGACTTGCATCCCTGGGGAAGACTTGTTAGAGTTATTGCCGCAGGAAGCCCAGGCTCTACAGCAGAGGGAGATGCCCACACCCTGGAGCCTTTTTGCTTCTGCCCAAGGGGCTGTCAAAACCTTTGCTCACTACCCAGCCCGCAACCCAACTCTGTTCTCTTCAGCATCTCCCACAGAGAAGAGGTGATGGTCAGAAAGGAACCTCTCCTCTTTCAGACCTCAAATTCCTTATTTGAGGGCAAAGTGGGATCTCAGCGTTAATTCCCATGCCTGACTGGTACACTTTCTGTTTTAGTTAGGATACTTTGCTTGCAAGAAAGGAAATTAATTCCAGCTAGGTCATTTCTGGTATCTTTTGTTGCATAGCAAACTACCCCAGATGTAGTGACTTCAATCAACAACAGTATATTTTTCATGATTCTCTGGGTTCAGAATTCAGGCAGGGCTCTCGGGGTACAAGGGTGATGTTCTGCTCCATGTGACGTGGGCTGGGACAGCTTTCAGCTAGTGATTGGACCAGACTGGAAGTTTCATGTCTGTGCCTCCGTGTGGCCCCTGGGATCTCAGCTTGTTCACTTGTCTTGACCTGGTCATCTTCCCATGAAGCTGGATCTCAAGATAGCACAGGTGGAGTTGTCAGGCATCTTAGCAGCTAGGCCTGGAACTGTTAGGGCACCATTTACCCCAGCCTTTTGGAGAGGAGAACCAGGTCCCTTCTCCTTCAGGGAAGAACGACTTAGGCACCCAGGGGTGGAAGGCTTTCATGGTGACTTTTTTTTGAGATTCTGCCATAGTATGCCAAAAAAGGAGAGTTTGCTATCAGGATTCGGCTATCTCAAGGGATCTGAGGATAGTAACACCAGCCTGTCCTCATTAAAGGTCTGTTTTTTCATCCCACTTGTTAGAATATGTGTCCTTACTGCATCTCCCTGGTTGTTATACCCCTTCTTGGTCCTAATTCCAAATTCTCAGGGAAGGAGCTGTGATTGGTCTAACTCACCCCGAGGGCATGCCCCTCATCCAGTCAGCTGTGGCCAGAGGTGTCACTCTGAACACACTTCACTCAACTGCCAGAGGGTCTTTGTGAGTTAGACACCCACAGGGGCACCCAAGAATCTGTTAATCAGGGTTTAAACGTTTGCCTGAGGAAATCTGTGTTTGTTGCTTTGGTTGTTTTCTGGTGGTAGGACTCTCTACATCCTTGTTCTCTTTCTTTCTACCCAAAGGCATTTGCCCACATCTCCTGCCTGAGAGCAGACAGTCAGCCAAATGGCTTCCTTTCAAGGTCACTTTCCCTCAACAGATGGGCCCCCCAAAGTAATTAGCATTTGTCGTTAACCTTGGTGTCCAGACGCTGTGATGGAGGAGGACATCAGAGAGACCTGTTATTGATAGAATCTGTTGGATTCCTGTCACCTCCCCCATCTCAGGTCCCTTATATTCTTGGCATGGAATTTTCCCAAAATGTGGACAGAGGGAGAAGACAGTAATAATGCTTGGAGCTGGCTGCATCTAATCAGGTAGGTGTCTTTTCTAAGGTTTGATGAGCGGACGATAAACTAGGCCATCCTTTCCTTTTTCTAAAGGAAGACACCCCCAAAATCCCCCTTCTCTGAATCTGGATCCTAGATATTCTGTGGCTAAGATTCAGCTGTTTGGAGGCATCCTGATATGAGATACACACTCATGCAAGTGTTCTTTTTTGAGAATAATTATTGATAGACATCTGTCACTGGGGGAGGGAGAACTCTGCAGCCCCATTGTTCAGAACTACAGGGTAGGACCTCAGTGTTTCCAGAGATTGGACCCATATTTCCTAATGCCCTACAGCCTTCACACTTTATGGAATCTGTTTGTCTCAGATGAAGATGGAAATCTTCTTAATTCCTTAATTAGCCCAGTGCATAAAAGCACAACTAAATATATGCTGAACGAATAGAACATGGAATGAACCTTAAGCCCAGCTGACTAAGCCTCTTATTTAGTCACTTGAGGCTGGGCTAAGTGTTCTCCTCGTCCCTGTAGACCAGGGCTTCTCAGCCGCGACGTTAGGGGACAGACACCTATTTGTGGTGGGGTCTGTCCTGTGCGTTGTAGGATTTCTCTGCACCATCTCTGGCCTCTACCCACTGGGTGTCTGTAGTGACCCCCCCGCACCCGTCTCTGAAACCCACACGCACCGCTAGACGTTGCCACATGCCCCTGCCCTGCCCAGGGCAAAATCACTCTGTTGGGAACCACAGCTTTAGCCCTTTTGTTGGGCGGTTCACAAAAGGGAGAAGAAACAGACTTTCCTGCAACCTTACTCCACTCCCAGGGAAGTAAGAAGAGCACGCTCTTGCAGGGCACCACATGTTTCGTGTGAATCGTTCATGTTATCCTCACGACACCCTCTGCTGCTGACCGTTATTCCCACTCTGCAAGGAGGAAGCCAAGTGCAGGGAGGCTGAGAAGGTGGGTCGAGTCACACTGAGAGTTAGCGGCAGAGCCGGAATGACTAACCAAGTCACTAGCTCTGGGGTTAGAGTTCTGTTCTTTGTCTTACACAGGTCAGGTGCAGGCAGGAGTGGAGGTGAGCAGGCAGGCAGGCGGGCAAGAAGAGAGAGGACGAAGAAGCATTTTACCTCTTTTTATTTAGTTGTTCATACTGGTTTTTCCCCCCCAGGCCTGGACTCGAACCCAGTGTTATGTGGCCTACTCTCCTTCAGAGGCAATTGACCCAGCTGTTCCTCCACCAGGGCACAGCTATTCTGCTGTTCTTATAGAGAGAGCAATGTCTGTTGCCATGTATTGTTAGGAACTTTCAGAAGGTTTATATTTCCTTTAATTCACATAATGTCCTGATGGAGAGACAGACTTTTGAATCTGCTTTATAGTTGAGAAGACTGAAGCTCTGTGAAGTTCAGGCACTGGCCCAAGGGCACACAGCCTGTAAATGACCAGATGTTGAGCTTGAATCTGTTTTTCTGCTGTATCCTGTTACCTTTTGAGGGTGTGATAGGGGAGGCAATTGACAAATGGCTTCAGGGATTTCGTCAAGTCAATAATTTACAAAGCGTCACAGCTACTCCTGTTCATTGGTTGGGTCTCACACATTCTTCCTTTTCTCCACTGCAATGACCGTCGTCCCCCATGGGCATCAGCACCACAATCACAGAACTCTAACCTTCCATGACAGGGGAGGGTTAGAGACAGCCCCAACCATATGCACGGAAGGGAACAAAGACTTAATTCATCTTAGACAACAGTGTCTGGGCAGCTAGACCTAACCTCCACCCCTGGTTCGGTCACTCAGGCTGTATGACTTTGGTAAGTGACTTCCTCTGGTGCCTCAGTTTCCCCATCTGTAAAAGGGGATAAATAATAGAGCTGACCTCACAGCTGTAGACAGCTGAAAGAAAGTGCACAGACTGTGCTTTGCACAGCCCCTGATAGCTGTCGCTCTTATTGGGTTGACAAAGACCTCTCCTGACAGTGACTGCATTCAGCCCTGAGTCTCTAGCTGCCTTTCTCTGTGGCCTCCCTTGTCTCCAGCTCTGAGCGGGACACGCCTCTTCACACATGCCGAGGCCCAGGCCAGAATCCCATTCCCCCATCCATCAAGAAGAGGTTGGGATCTGGGGCTCCCCAGGTGGCAGCAGTAATAAACGGCAGTGAGAATTAATGAGTCTGAAACGCAGGCACCAAGTGCCAGCTGCCTGGCTTCATGACAGAACGACTCAGTCCTTTCAGGGCAGGTTCCCCAGAGACCCTGGCACTGGAGCCCTGGGCAGAGCAGCCGTGTCCTGTTCACAGCAGATGGCTCAATCTTGACTTCAGAAAATGCCAGGTTTAGTAAACTTACTGTCAGTGTCCCCACTTGGCCATGAGAGTGAGGGGAAGAGCAGCCTGATTCTGGAACTGATCTGGGTGGGAGAGGCAGAGACGGAGACAGCCACTGTCCTTCACGGGCGGTGTGTTTCTGAATGCTTGATCACGGTCAGCTGCTGGTCTAAGGGAGCTGCCCTGATGCCACCCCACCATTGTGGAACCCACCTCTGCTCATTTCCCTCGCGGTGGAGCATGGGCACAGCAGCCCCTGCCTGGCAGGTGTCGCTCCGCTCTCAGTGCCTCAGAGAGAGCACATACCTGTTAGCCTTCTCGCACACTCACCAGCACACTGCAGCAGTCCGACTTGACTGCTCAGAAGCGGTGGCCCAAATGTCTCTGAGACCAGTTTGGACATTTTGCAGGAACCAGAACTTAGCAAACAAACTAAGGCCTCCTCCCAGTTTCTATCCTTGTCTGCAGGATGGGCTGGGCTGTGGGCAAGGACAGAGCACGCACAACCGCTCATGCAGAGGCATGTTCTGTAGGTAACATCTGACGATGTACTGTGAGCCTGTATGTGTGTGCAGGTGGGCGTGTGCCTATAGGGGGTACCTGCAGGCATCGTGTATGCGTGGGTACATGTGTGCATGTGAGTACAGGTACCATTTTTGATGTATTTAGGGCCTTTGAGTCGTGTCATTTTCTAGCACTACAAACCCTTTAAGAGCTTTAGAAAGATGGGTTTTTATGGGCAGATGATAGTACCCTGGTTATATAGAAAAAATGTGAGTTCAGGGATTTGCAAAAGCCATGAATTTCCAGAAGAAATAATTAGCAGCAATGGTTACTGAGTAGTTAACTGTGTTCTGAGCATTTCATAAACATGCTTGCATTTTATCTTTGCAATAATGCTAGGATGTTGGTGCACCCTGGTGGAGTAGTGGTTAGATCAATCACCTCTGAAGGAGCACAGGCCACATAACCATGGGTTTGACTACGGGGTCCAGGGGAAGCAACTGGTGTGAACAGCTAAACAAAAATAAATGAAATTGCCTCTTTCTCCTCTCACTTCAAAAATAAAAAATAAAAAAAATCCTAGGAGGTAAGGAATTTGTTTTCCCTAATTTGCAGGTGAAAATGAAGGCTTGGGGAAAGTTAAGTAATGTTCTCAGGGTCACAGAGCTAGTAGCAAAGTCCAGATATGAACCCAAGCAAGCTTAGTCCAGCATTGGCATCCCTACCCTGCATCATGACTGCCTCCTATTTTAATCTCTGAATGTGTATGTGTGGGCACATGTGCACATTCCTGGGCTTGAGCATGAACATATGCAGAAGTGAGTGGAACCTTGTGGAGTCCAAAGCTCGACTTGTCTGACACCCACTGCCAGGCAGGGAGGAATTGTCTGAACCCTGCTCTGGAGACAGAGGCTGAAGTCCGAGTCAGACCTGAATTAGGTGGAAAGAGAACCTGGGTGCCCATGGCTAAAAATGGCGCAGGTTGAATCTCCCTGCGTGCACCCCTTTCAGGCTGCTCCCTCGCTCTTAGGCTCAAGACCGACATGGAGCAGCCCTGCCCACCTCTCTGGCTTCATTTGCTACCATCCAGTCCACCAGCCTTGCTGAGCACCTCACAAGTCCTTTGCATGTGTTTCCTCTCCCAGCTGTACTTTTCCTCCCCGTCTCTAGTGCCCTACCACTGGGTCAGCCGTCTTCACCCTCAGGTCTCAACCCAAAGTCCTTTCCTCTGAGGCCCCACCCTGATGATTCCTGCATTGTAAGTATTCAGAGCTGCCCGTCTTTATCGGCTGACCTTTGTGCTCATTTGAATAGTGTTCAAATCCCTCACTAGAATTCCAGCTCCCAAGGGCGGGAGCCTCATCTATTTTGCTCCCCATTGGGTCTTTCCTGTGTACTTGGCACAGAGGAGGCCCTCCATAAATATTGTCAAGTGCAGGGATGGCACACCTGCTTGCCTTTGGATGGCAAGTTAGGGACCCATGTCCATCACCTCCAGAGGCCATCCGCTGGTGCCCAGAGGAGGGGTTTCTTATGGGGCGCTGCTGGGGCATCCAGAGATGTGGGGGTGCCCACTCACTTTGCTGAGTAGCCAACACCCCACCTCAAGTGCCCAGCCTGATGGTGGGTGTGTTTCCTGGATGCAGGTCATGAGTAGTCGTAAAGCTAATCGGGCATGTAAAGACAACTAGAGAGTGACAGCCACTTACAGTGTCCAGCTAATTGGGCACTTAATATGCAGGCCTTGCACAGCAGACAAACCGGGCTGCCAGCGCAGACAGGTCTCCTCCCAGTCTGTTTCAAAACAGAAGGGGACAGCTCGATGTTTCAGCCTCGAGATCTGAGAACCCCTGAATGTTGCCCATTGGGAGATTGGAGGGGCCTTTCACCTAGCCCCTCACTTATACTCTGGGTAACGGGGTCCCAGAGAACAAAGACTTTTCAAGGTCACTGGACAAAAGGTAGGATTCAAACCCAGTCTTTTAACCGTCTCTTAATGCTCTTTACAAACATGCACTTTCTCTTCTCAAATAAAGGGAACATGTGTTCCTTTTAGATAGGTAAAGAAGAATAGAGTTGTCCAATTCATTGGGTGATTAGGGAGGAGGGAGGTAGAGGCATTAGCGAAGGAAGTAAAAGTTACTCACTGCAACACCGTGGTGGAGTAGTGGTTGGGTGCGGTCCACATACATCCAAAGGTCCCTGGCTTGTGCCCCAGGGCTGGTGGGGAGCGACTAAGGTGGGCAACTAAATAAAATAAAGTGCTTCTTCCTTCCCTCTCTCTTAAAAAAACAAAAAAGTTACTCCTAATTCCAACCCCCAATGATCAGAACTATGAATATTTTGGTGTCTTTCCCTCCTGGTTTTGTCCAGTGTATATCGTGAAGACATTCAGAGCAGCATTTTCCAGATCCAGACTGATCTGGCCTGATCATAACATCCTGGGCTTGGGTCTTTTCCCTTCATCTAGCACAGTGAGGAGAGAATTGTCCCAGGTGACTCACCCTGTGGCTTTCTCTCTGACTGCTTCCTTCTCCAAATTCACCAGCATCAGGATTACCCCGGAGCCACTTCAAAACACAGACTCCCAGACCCCACCCCCGTCCCACAGAATTGCTGTCTGAATGGCAAACATGCCCCAGTGATTTCTAGCAGCATCGTGCATTCCTGCCCGTGCTGTGGTGCGCACCGGTGTCTGGACTTGACCGGTTCCACAGCTTAGAAGGTGACAGGTGGGGCCCACGCACTGGCAGTTTTTCTAACATGCTCTGCATGACTGACATGCAGGTCTCATGCAGGTTTCAAGCATCTTCCAAGGTGCATCTAGGACTCTCCTGCCAAAACAGATAACAACAAACACTCCTTCTGGAGTGAAGAAGCTGAAAAGTTTTACCACCAGGAGAAAGACCCATTGGTGACACATGTCCCCCAGCATGATTTTTGACTTAGCATGAAAAGCGTTCTTTCCAAGTTTATACTCTTCGCCTGTTGGGATGCTGAGCTTTGGGGAGACAGAAAGATATCTGAACAGGCAGGCTGCAGAAAGTCCCCTACTTAGGCTAGCAGAAGGGAGGCCTGTCCACATCCTTCTCAATTGATTGATCTGCACTGAATTCACAAATAACAAGGGGCCCTGAACTGAGACATCTGAATAATGATTTTAAATCTGTTGTTTTCTGTGCCAGTTGCTGCCACCTTCTGGGTCTAATGAGAGCCTTCCAATGTGGCCCGTCAATGGGGCCATTCGCGCTTAGCACACCTGGGGGCAGGAGCAGCCGTCTTGGTGGGCAGACTAGGGGCTGGATTTGCAAGTGGTGGATCCACACCTTATTTCCAAGAGGAGGCAGGAGAGCCTGTGAGCATTCTGAGTGCAGCGCCCGCCGTCTAGAGTCAGATTCTCTGGCCCACGCTCTTGCTGAGCTGGTTGGGAGCCCAACTTGAGACAGGAGGCCATGGGGGCTTCATGGAAGCAAAGATGTTTACTGAAGCAGAGAACTCGATTCTAGATCTGGCCAAGAGACCCTGAGCTAACGTCTTACTCACTCAGCGCAGATCCAGTGAGAAGAATAAAATGGGACCATTTTCATTTTGGGGCTCGGGCAGTAGATTAAGGAGACAGTAGGTGCAAGACAGGCGTCACTGTGTGGGTATCGTTCACTGCTGCTCTCCGCTGGCCTCAGTGGCTCAGAGCATTTAATAATTCCATGGGCTGGAAAGGCATCCTGAAGTTTATCTGCTCCAGGCATCTATAAACTGTTTCTTTAAACCAAAGAAACAGCTTTGCACAGGAAAATCAATCAACAACCCAAGCAAATGGAGCGATCCCTGTAGACGTGCCCTGGGTGGGATGGGCATTGTGGGCCCTCCCACCACCCCATACAGTGGCAGTCACTAAGCTGACTCTCAGGACCCCCTGGGGTGCGAAAAGCAGTTGCCACAGCTGATTGAGCTCAGCGCCTTCTGCTTTACAGATGAGGCTACTGAAGCCCAGGGGTGCAGACTCCAGTCTAAAATCCAGGTTTCTCAACCCCACGTTGAAGGTTCTTTATGAAAACGAGATGATAAAGTGTTTGGCTAGTGCCTCGTCCCAGCCCCCAAGAAGTGAGAGGCAGATGGACGGAACTCTTGGTGACAGCCTGTGTTCACCTCGGTACTTACCAGTGACTGAGGGTCCCTTGGAGTGGGGAGGGCAGAGGGCCAAGCAGGGTGCACATCGGCAACTCAAGTTCCCCAGGGCTCTGCCTGGCACAGTGACTGTGGGGCGCAGCGGCTAACAGACTGCCTGGGTCTGAACCCCCACTTCCCTGCTGTGAGACTTGAGCAAATCACTTAACCTCTCTGAGCCTCCTTCTTCTCAAGAGAAAAGCAGGCACAAAAACCCCCTGAGCTTTGAGTGCTGCTGGAGGGTTCCTTACCGCGGAGCGCCCATCTCTGTGCCCGGCACGTGGGAAGCGCACAGCACACACTGGCTGCTCCTACTCTCAGCATCGGAGACCCCAGACTGCCCTGGTCTCTGGTACCTCCCCTCTCCCTAGAGAAACCGTTTCAAGGGAAAACCCAGGGAGGCAGGAGTCAGAGAAGATGAGAAGGCAGTGTGCCTCGTCTGGCTGTTTGTATCTGGCTCCCCAGCCGCTCATCCAGCCTGGCTCACGGTGGAGGCTCCGGAGTCTCCAGGCTGCTTTTGGCCTTTCCCTGGGCAGAACGGCTCTCTGGTGAGAGAAAAGGGAGGACCTGCTCTCTGCACCGCAGCGAGTCTGAGCACTTTGAGAGGATGGCAGGAGCCCCCAGCTGGGTGGGAGGGTCTGCATGTGGGGGCTGCAGGCAGGGCTGCACGGGCCTCTGGTCTGTCATGCTCCAGTGCCATCCCAGCGGCTCTCTCGGGGCTGCAGCATCCACAGCCGGGACCCAGTGCACAGTGGGGAGATGGGGTGTCTCCACCTGAGGCCACTGGCTGCAGCAGGATAGGTAACAGTAAGGTCTGATTGGAGGGAAAGGCAAGGAGGTGATTCTAGCTGACGGCAAGTGTCAGAGCCTCACCTGAGATGGCACGGAAGCCCCACAGGTGTGGTCGTGTGGCCTGGCCCTCAGCGTGGGCTCGCCGAGAGAATCGTGGAAAGTCACCTTGGAGCTTTCCAGAAATGGAGCACCTGCAGCCCTACCACTGGCCTGGGTTCCAAATCTGTGTTGTAACAGATATCCGTGGGTGAGTGCTAGTGTGGTGAACGTGAAACTCAGGTTTCAGTTTTGGCTCCATGACTTCCTAGCTGTGACCTGGAGTAAGTCATTTTCCTCCCCGGGGGCCTCGTGTTCCTCGCCTGGAAAATGGCATAATAGTAGCACCTACCTCCTAGGGCTGGGTGGCAAGCGCTTCGCACCGCGCCAGGCATATACCAAGGGCTGCTGAGTTAAACTGCTCGCATGTGCCGCCTGAGTCTCCTCCAGCGTGCTTTCAATGGACGCAGACTCGGGAAGTGGGCTGACCTCATTCATTCATTTGCCATCGTGTATGAGCACTGGCAACGGGCCAGGACTGGGGACCCAGCAGGGAGCAAGACAGACAAGGTCCCTGGCCCAGGGGTGCTCACAGCCCAGACGGGCAGCCAGGGACCCACCATGAACTACTGAACACAAATCCTCTCACTAATACTTACAACTGTGACAAGCCCCGTGCAGAAGTGCAGCGTCCGTGTGGTCAGTCACATGGGTGGCAGATGGGTGGTGTTTCAGCTGAAATCTAAAGGATAAGGGGGACCTAGGCAGGAAAAGTGTAGAAGCGTGAGTGTGTGTGTGTGTGTGTGTGTGTGTGAGAGAGAGAGAGAGAGAGAGAGAGAGAGAGAGAGAGAGAGAGAGAGAGAATTCATAAAAATGGGGGTGGGAGGCTGTTCCAGGCACAAGGAACTGAATATACAAAAGCACTGAGGTGGTGGCAGAACCGGAGCTCCCAGGCCAGGCAGTGAAGCAGTGAAGACGTGCATATACATCAGAATCCTCTGGGGGACTCGGTAGGACAGAATGCTGGGCCCCACTGTGAGCCTCTGATTCAGTTGGTCTGGGTTGGGACCCAAGAATCGGCACTTCTCACAAAGGCCCAGGTGGTCTGATGCTGGTGTCTGGCGGTCACACTTGGAGAGCCACTGACCTGGAGCATTGAAGGCCAGACCGAGGAGAGGCCTGAGCTTTCATCTGGGCCCAGAGACTTTGCCGGGGCATGGGAGCAGCAGGGAAAATGTGTGCTTTAGAACCGTCGCATGGCAGTGCTGGGGAGAGCAGACTGGGAGGCCCTGTCTGAGGGTGGGGAGGCCGAAAGAAGTTACAGCAGTCATCCAGGAGGGAGATGGTGGAGGCCTGGCTGAGGGGAAGATGGAAAGAAATGGGCGGATTCCAGACGTGTGAGGAGCTAAAAGCAATACGTTGAATGTCGGGAAGTTGGGGGTCATGGAGGACACCTAGGGCTGCTCGAGCAGGTTCCAGATGCTGGTGCCGTTTCCTGAGGGCTGGAGCAGCTGTGCTGGGGGAGGAGAGCATCTGCAAGGCAGAGTTCGGCGGAAGGCACGAGTTTGAGATGACCAGAGACAGAGTGAAGGTTGCAAGCAGCTCTGGAGCACAGAAGGCCGTTCCCTGACATGCGATGGAAAGGACTGGATAAGATTCTTAATCTGAAGTCAGCAGAATAGATGGGAAATATGGGGAATGATTTCTGATGGCCTGAAGTTATCAGATTTCATGTGCGTGGGCCTTCTTCTAGGGAGGGATCTAACAGCCACCAGCAGCATCTACTCAAGAGTCTGTGACTAAAAGGCAAAGACCATCAGCCTGATACGGTGGGAGATGCTGGTGGATCTGGTCCGAGAAGGTCCTTAGTTCCCTGTCTCTGCTTCTAGGCGCCTGGTGGACCGTCTGGAGACCATGAGGAAGAACGTGGCTGGGGATGGGGTGAACCGCTGCATTCTGTGTGGAGAACAGCTGGGCATGCTAGGCTCTGCCTGTGTAGTGTGTGAGGACTGTAAAAAGGTATCACCACCCTCCCTTCCCTGCTCCCTGCTCATCACACGCAGAGGGGCTCCAGGGGCAGGCTGGGGCTCCAGTTGGGGAGCCCTGGGTCTTGGAATGGAATAGAACTTGGATCCCAAGGGTATTCAGCAATATGATTTCTTTTGGGATGTTCTCATGCCCAACTGTCTTCAGAGGTAAACATGATCCTGACTTCTTTCCTGGAAGACACTCTGACCCTTCAGTCCCCTCGGAGCTCAGCTCCATCCTGGGCGAACTTGAGAGCCTGAAGTGGACATGAGCTCTTGCTGAGCCTACAAGTATCCTGATTGTGGCTTAGCAAGTTAGGCATCAGGCTAACGACCCTACTTGGCACATGTCTATACCTGTATGGATGTGGAAGTCTCTTATGTAGCTTCTCTCATTCTGGGTTAGGGTACAAATGACAGAAAGTCCCTCTCCAACTGAGTGAGAACCATTGTGCTCCTGCATTCATTATTGAAGTGGGGGAGGGGAGTCTCACCCTGCTCTCCTGATGTCCACCCTCTCCTCAAACTGTCTGCCTTGACAATTCCAGGGCACAGACACAATTGTCCTTGGGTCTGCCCAGCAAAGGAATTCAGGGGAAGAACTCAGCTGGAAGCATTGCAATGTCATATGGCATCTCCTGTGCATGGTTCAAGTTAGCAACTAGAAAGGAATGCTGGAGAAAGTTTATCTATTCCAGAAAAACTTGGGTTCTTCAGTCAACCAATAGTGAGAATGTAGTGACCTGTTCAGTTTTCCCATTTGCTTTGACTGCCAGGAAAGTCACGGTATCATATTTCATTGCCCAGTCACGGCATTTGCTCAGATGACTTCCTTCTCCTTGAGGAGTGGAACCTGTAGTCATAGAGTGGGTTGTCTCAGAGTCATCTCGGCAGAAAGAAGAAATAAACTAATGCCAAAATGACTGTGTGACTTTTTCTCTGAAGAAAAAAATCGTGGGGATTTTTTTCCCCATGTGTGATTCCTATCATTGGGAAGGACTTCAGTTCTGATTGGAAACTAAGGCTTAAGTTGAAATTATATTCTAACTGGCCTTGGCCATGAAAGAGGCAAGAAAGGGAGGATTCTAGCTCTTTACATCCATCTCAAGAAAAAGGAACTCCTGTTTGCCACCCTTCCCTGCCATTTCTCTTATCCCCGATAGCCCAGAGCCTGGCATTTCTGAATGTGTGCTGGGCTTTGTTTTGTCCCCAGAATGTCTGCACCAAGTGTGGGGTGGAGACCTCCAACAGCCGCCCACACTCCGTGTGGCTCTGCAAAATCTGCATCGAGCAGAGGGAGGTGAGTGGATTCGGTCCCATCTGGCTCTAGAACACACTCCTTCTTTGTCCAATCCCCCGCTTCCTCTCCAAGACCACAGTAATGGGGCATTTGGGGGCTGGAAGCCTTGGCTGATATAATTTCTTGAAGGGTTGGTGTAAAAGGAACTATTCAGCTATAAACACTGGCAGAACGTTCCCCAAGTGTTTGAATGAATTCCTTTCTCCTCTCCTGCTGCTGTGACTTTTCTGTCTCTGAGATGGAAGACCTGGAGTCCAGTCTTTGTTCTTCTATTCTCTGTGTACTCTTAATCAGTCTACTGCCTTTCTGGTGGTCAACTTTCTCCATCAAGAAAATGGGTATAGTTGGGGCCTCTCTATTGAGCGTGTGGGGACATTGTGTTAATAAAATGAGAACTGTGAAAGGCTGCATATTGGTGAGAAAAATGTGCAGGTTAGTATGTCAGTGTGCTGAGGGCAGGGAGTAAAGTTAAAAAATTGGCACTCATGAAATCAGGAGTGGCAGTGCTCGCTGCCACGTCTCCATCCTCTCTCTCTCCACCTCCAGGTATGGAAGCGTTCTGGAGCCTGGTTCTTCAAAGGTTTTCCCAAACAGGTCCTCCCACAGCCTATGCCTATAAGGAAGACCAAGCCCCAGCAGCCTGTCAGTGAACCTGCTGCCCCTGAGCAACCCACGCCTGAGCCCAAGCACCCTGCCAGGGCTCCAACTCGAGGTAGGACTAACGGCTTCTCATTTCAGGACCAAGGACAGATCTCAGTCTTGGCTAACTGATCTACTTGGAAGATCCCACGCCATCCTATCTGTGTTTCCTTCCAGTTGATGGAAAGTCAGCCTTTGGGCATGGTTCCAGAACCCTTCTGTCCTCTTCATAGCTCACCATGAACCCTTATCAAGAAAGTAGCACAGAGAATGCTTCAGAAATACCAGGATGCCAAAAGGCTGTGTTATCACCCCTGATGGAGTATTTAGAAGTATAGCAGAGGTGGAAATTGAAATTAGGAAGTGAGAGATTCCCACCACAAACTGTATACTGGATTCTGGGGGAGACTGAGGGCTTTCTAAGAGGGCCTTCCTGGCCCCTAAGATTCCTTCTGTCCAACATCAGCAAATCTGAAGTTGGACTAATTAAAAGTGAAAGATAAATAGAAAGGAAATTAGTAAAGGAAAATGACCATACTGTAGATATGACCACTGTTATTCAAGTATTATTATTAGTTATTAAATACTAGTGATATGATAGTACAATAAATACTTAAAAGAAAGAGAGGTAAAAAATAAATAAAGCAGTCACATAAAAATGTATTTTCATGGAATGAGACTACTAGGACTGATCAGATAAGCCCTTGCAATAATTTCTATTAAGGCTAAGTGATAAAATTTGATCTGAATGGCAATTATTGAGTTGAGTGAAAACAATGCTTCCAAAAGGAAAGTTATAACTGAAGGTCTCCAAAATTGAAGTATCCAATTATGTGTCTCCTATGATAACTTCTCAAGATACCTAGTACAGTGCCTGGCATCAAAAGACACTCAACAAATACTTTTTTCCAGACCAGGCATGAGCAGTTTCCACTCCTTGCAGAGCACCACTGCAATCTCAAAATTTGTTGCATCCCCCAGGAGCCCCCAGTTTCTACCACTAAGGCATTCTTCTTGATCAACATTACTCTCTGAAGACTGAGTGACTGTGTAGTGTAACTGTTGAGACATGGACATCTGAGGTCAGAGGACCTGAATTTTAATTCCAGTTGTGTCATTTACAGGCTGTATAAGCTTAGGCAAATGGACTAACATCTCTGAGACTCTTTCTTCACTGGTTAAGTGGAACTAATAACCCATTAGGTTATTTTCAGGATGAACTGAGAGATATCACTAAAGTGCTTTGTAAATGTTGGTGAATATTGCATAATATTAATCACCTATACAGACACATGCACATAGAAATGCTATGTATTAGCATATCAGATAGACTCTGGACAAAACAGATAACAAATATGATTGCTACAACACTTACTTACTTCACCAGAAAGAAGTAGTATCACCAGCATTGCATGGTGACTCCCAAAACATTATTGGTAATAGCATCTAGTTCTAGCAAGTGTGTGTGAAGATGGATGCTCCATACTTTTGGTGGAACTATACTTTACCTTTAGCCCTTGGGAAAATAATATGGCAGAATTTATTAAAATTTGAAGCATAAATACCATTGGTCCAGTGGTCCCTCTCTGGAAATATATCTAGCTTCAGTAAAGGTAGCAATCTAAAGATATATGTACAAGCATATTTATTACATTTTTACATTACTAGATATGATAGCAAAAATGCTGGGGAAACTACCTCAGTGCCCAACATCAGATGAATGGATGAAGAAGATGTGGTCCATATCTACAATGGAATACTACACAGCCCTGAGAAGAGATGAATCCTGTCATTTGAATCAACATGGATGGAACTAGAGAGGATTATGCTAA